>PVJO010019617.1:0-33884 GCA_004026905.1 Hystrix cristata
GAAACCCTGGTCCACAGTATCTGTCAATCCACACAAGCAGTGAACCTCAGTCGATCCTTTCTCATTTGGTGAATGGGTAAAGCGAGGGTAATGCATTTCATTGCAATACCCTCATGGTCTCTCGTTAATGTTTACTTTAATACAGGTTATAATGAGGTTAACTTCGTTTATTCACACATTCATTCATAACTCTTTTTTAGTGCAAGGGTTTTTTAGCCTCAAAGCTTGGGGGCAAAAGATGAAGGGTGGTAACATCTCCCCTACTCTGATCAGGACAGAAAGCAGCTTTACAGATTATTATAACAGATTGTATAATCATGTATCAGATAGGTAGAGGCCCTGGTTTTATGACAGAGGGCAGAGGGGAAAATCATTCAAAGCAGGACATTTGGAGGACTTCATAGGAAGTCACACGTGGTCAGAGGTGAAAGTGTGATGGTCAGGTGTTGGTGAGTGACTGAGCATGTACCTGTGGGTCGGAGAAGAGCAAGGACGAAGACACACAGGCACAAGACTGGCACAGCCACATGTGGGAGCCTGGAAACATACTGGCTGGGTGACAGAAATGCTGGGTTTCCATGCCTGAGAGTAAGATGCGGACTGACACAGAAGTTCATGAAGAAACTAGTTCACGAAAGACCACACATTTCCTCCCAGCTTCGAGGAAAGAGGGGCTTTAACTAGATAAATGGTATGATTAGATTGGCATGTGGAGGCCACTCTCAGCTATCGAGTTTTCATACAGTTCAGTGTCAGGCAAAGAATGATACTCCAAGTGTAGCCTAAACGACATTTTTTATATATTTTATATATAAAAATTATATAACATTGACTGGGTACCCTGTACTTATATGTGTTTAATCTCATACCCTTACTTGGGTAGCAGTGTGAAAAATGAATTGGAGAAGAAAGGACCAGGCAGAAAGACCAATTTTGGGGAACAAAATCTGGACTCTTCTTTCGAGTCACAGCCACAATGCCAGCATTCAGGACACGGATCCTTTAGCTGCTGTGGCTGAGACACAGGAAGCTCAACCCAAGACGAAGCTCATCTTTAGATTATTTGGGGGTCTGTGGACATTTTTGAACTAGGGATGACTTTAGTGTCCCGGGGCTTACTGGAGTGGGAGACTGACGATGACGACATGGTACGCTGAAGCTCACCTGTGTCCCTATCTGCTGTGAAGACCGTGGGGACAAACAGACACTGTTGCAATAAAATCTGGGATACAAACACCCAGTGGGCTTCTCTCTAGTCTCAAGTGGAAGTTCTCAAAGATGCACCACATTGGTGTGTTTGCACGATAACTGAAACGTTTCCGATTCCCTCATTCTCAGTATCTCCTGTCTGCATTGCGATGGTTTTGTGATCAGGAGACACTTGCCATTGACCCAAAGTGACAGGTAAGGAAATCTGCAAATAACAGAAATATTCTGCCCTGTCTCCCTTGATAAAATACACTATTTTTGCTTTCTGAATCACATTATAAACTCCACATTTCCCCAAAATGTTCACTGTCCACCGTTTGCCCTCCTTGCCACTACAGCGACAGCACCACTCGGTGCAAGGCCGCTTCCCGAACCTGCTGTGTTCAGGCTGCCACCCGCTGAACTCAAGGCTGCCAAAGGGCAACCGCGAGCTCTTGCATTTCTTCAGGGTGCTTCTACCGTGTCTTAGTAAGTATGGGGCATATAAAAGACTCCTAATAAATGTTTGGTTGTCAGACTAGGATTGTAGAGCCAGAAATTAATAAAAGGATGTAGTATCAAGGTTGTCAGTGTTATGCTCTTTTAAGCTATCCATACAGCCCTTTTAGTTTCATTTTTTGTCAAACCGTGTGGAGGTGTCCTTTGGCAAGGAGAGCAAACACAAAAACCATAGGCGCAGTACTGTCTGCAGGATGCTTTACTCGTCCCCCAGTTCCGTGTGGGATTGAACATAAACTACGCTAACAAGACACTGCTTCATCCAGTGCTTGGGCTCCCACGATGCCGTGCTCCAGTCCTCAGCTCCTCTCTCCCTTTCTGGGCGCCTGTGAGTTCGGTCTCTTTCCACCACTCAGCTTTTTGTTCTGTGCTTGGAAGAGGAGTGTGAGCAGGATCCCCCTCATTCAAAGGGTTAAATGCACCAATTGGCTAATCTGCTTCAAATTAGCTGGCAATTGCTTTACAGTTATGGATGTATCAGAATATTCATTGTAGCTGGTGGCATAGATCGTGTGTGTACACTCCTCTAGATAAAATATGTTTACTGTGAATTGGCTAGAACAGTCATTGTCATGCTAACCGTGCCACATGTAAGTCAGAAGCCCCAGAGGACTTGTTAAAACAGAGTTTGCTGGGCCTCGGGGTTTCTAATCCAGGTCATCCCAGGTGGGCCTGAGAATTGGCAGGTTTAAGAAATTCTCAGGTGATGCCAATTGTGCTAAGCCCGGGCCACACTATAAGGCCTGTTGATGCAGAAAATTTATTCTTATTTTTTTGTGTGTGCATGTGTTATATACACACTAGTTATGTATGTGTGCATCTATTATGCAGTTGTGTATAATGTTCAGACACATGTTAGTGTAAATGTATTTATCTGTACATCTGCACATACATATGGAAAAACACAATATACACAGAAACTTGTTTTATTTAGGAATGTTAGTTATGACTATTGGAGGTGCTACGTATGAGTATATGTGTACATCATCGATGTGTCTTTCCCTTGAACAAGAAAGCCTTTATTAAGTCTAGATTCAATACATTTTATGTTAAACTTATCATTAAAAGCAGTTGTTAAGTGTTCCAACCTAAAGGCAGAGATGTCTTCATGCTGGCTTTCTTAAATTTTATTAATAGAGGATGATCTTTTCAAATTCCTCAGAGAATCATACACATTTCCATATTTCACATATGGAAGTGCCAGACAAAATATGGCCCATGTTCTTTGAGAACCTCCAGGGTCCTTCTGTAAAGTCATATTTCCATCATCTCAAGTCTTTCCTTCCTCTCCAAGAGAGAGTTCAATTGGTCTGGCTTTGAACCTGTAACAGTACTGAGTGCTGTACAAACTCAATATGTGGTGTGCTCCTGTTCACACTTCCTTCCTCTGCTGGAGGTGTCTGTTTTCTTCAGAGGCAAATTTTGCCTTTGGAGGAGGAAGAAATGTGAGTCATGACTTTAGGACCTGACACTTAGGAGGGCAGAAGGAGAAGCTGTCGTAGTCACTTTCTCATCACTGGGACACAATTCCCACACCTTGAAGGAGCCTCAGTTTATTTTGACTCACGGATTTTAGAGGATTCAGACTGTAGTGGGCTGGCTCTGGGAATAGCATAGTGGAAGGGTCTTGTGGAAGAAAGCTGCTCACACCATGGTGACCAGGAAGCAACAAGAGAGAGGAGGAGGAGCCAGTCAGGGTGGGAGACACACCCCTCAGGGTCAAGCCCTCAGTGACCTGCCTCTTCCAACAAGATTCTGCCACCTTCTAATAGAACAGGCAGCTCTGAACTCTTCAGTAGATTAATCCATTTAGGATAATAGCAACTCTGTGATCCAATCACCTTCCAAAAGCCATCCTATGAGACTTTCAGGAGACATTCTAGACCTAAACCAGAGCAGAAACAAATTTAATGTCAATACCAGGCTGTCCAGATTTCCAGGGACAATCACTCTTTTCCCTCCAACACTGTCCTTCCCTCTATAGAAGTTCTTTGAGCACAGTGACAAAGAAATGAGTGAACCGGAAGAAGAAAAGAAAATGTTGAGAAAAGAGGTGGTGCTAACCACTGTTCCACAGATGTGACCATATGCTCTTTATCCCTAATGCTTCTGTATCACAATAAATATCCTTACTCTACAGGTGTATTATCTGAGAACCAGAGTTTTTCAGTCACAAACTGAGGGACTTTCAGCTAAAAGTGGAAAAAGCAGAATGTGAGCTAAGGATCTGTCTGATTCCAAGGTTTAGATCCAGAAACTGAGGTTAGTGCTTCTCTAAAATGACCACTGAGGAAAGGAGCGACAAAAAATACCTAAGTCCTGGTGAGCTTATCAAAATACATGTGTCCCACTGGGTTGGCAGAAGCAGTAGGAGAGGATCTAATGGACTAGTATAGTTTGGAGAACTAAAATAAACTTGGAATATGACAAAAGGAAAGGAAGGCATGTGTCATTAGCTGTCGACATCAGCATTTCCCAAGTACAGAGAAATGTGAGTAGGACCCTTCTTGTGTTTAAGGCTGAGTCATGTGCATTTATGTTGGTAGTTTTGACAGGGCTTTGACCGGTGGCACCTTCATAGCCAAGCCTCACTGAGTTGCTTACTCAACTGGAGTTAGCCTTCCTCAAGTTTTCCTATCCGTTTTCTGTTTTTATATAATCTATTTTTTATTTTTATTAGTTCATGTTTGCAGTACATAATAATTGCCTTCCTCTTGGGGGTTGGTACACGTAGGCAACACACCTTAATTCTTCCTTTTTCTATCTCCTTCCAGGACTCCTATCTCCCCTCTCCCGCCATCTCTTGGTCCCATCCCATTTGCAAAAGATCTGTCTTCCTGTTTTCTATTATCTATCTTTTACTTTGTTCCTTAAATTATTTTTCTTGCCCAGCTTCTAATGACTAAAATTCATTTAACAGGGGGTAAAATTTTATTTCAAAATATGAGATAATGTTAAATGCAAATAATGCAGAAATAAGAGCAACACTTGACTCAGCACCTGAAAAGCAAATAATCAGTGGCAGATCATCTTCTGAGATTATGGTTTGTTATGTAGAAAGGTGGGTGAGGTCATTGAGGTTCCTAGCAGGGAAAGGGATTTAGAACGGAAATGAGAGAATTGGGTGGTGCCAGGCAAAGTGTGAGGATCTCACAAGTCTCCCTGCATTTGGTCTTTTGAGTAGATCCTTCCTACGTACATTAATCTTAGACTTTTTCACACAAGCAGAAGGATCTTAATGCTCTGTATAGAAAGTGGGACATCCTGAATAGAGGAACAACTGTAGCAAGGAGTTTTATAAGTCAGCTAAAATAGTGTTTCCCAAGTGTGGCTATATATAATGAACCTTGAAAAAGCTTGGAAATCCAGTTCCTTAACAAAATCAAAAGTGATTCAAGTTAATTGAAAGATATATTTATAAAACAAAGAAAGACAGAGAGAAAATGAGAAAGGGAGAGATATTTCAACAGTAGCCTGAGTTAAAAGTGGCATCTACCACTCTGTCATGCTTTGAACCTTCTGCCCATCTTGAAGAGTGAGATTAAACATAGACTAAGGGATTTTACATCCAGGTATCTTAAATCCAGCCAAGATGTGTGAACCCAAGACCATGTATAATGGGATTTCAGGGTTCTGAAGTTTAAGCTGTTCATAAGTTCTCCAATGTTTCCTTCTACCAAGCAAACTGAAATGAAACAAAAATGCTGGGAAATGTGTCTGTACTCTAATAATATGCAGCCTCGACATTATTTGAAATTGTTTTAATTTAATTCTTATTGTTCAGATGATAAATATTTGTCAGGTGCAGGGTCAGGCTTTCTTTTAGATTTTAGTAATACATCAGGAAAGGAAATGGAAACCCCCACTTTGTGGAACTTATATTGCAGTGGAGGAAGGTATTAAAAAAAAAAAAAGAAAAGAAAACAAAAAGCTTCCCAAGGCCAGAGTGATCATAGAAGCCCATAGAGGCCAGGGGGCCATGTATCTGTGCATGTCCTTAGGAGCCTTCTCTGAAATCTGCCACTCTCTCGACCCTGAACAAAACACTAAGCCACCACTAGCCTCAAATGCAGCAACTGTAGCATTGTGGTTGTCATTTTTACCTTGAAAGGTCTTGAGAGGCTTACAGGAGATAACGTAACCGAGAGAATGTGAATGTAACTAAGTCCTGGGTATGGGTCAGTCACATACTTTTATAAACATAATTAATTCCAAGACTAGTCAAGGAGAAAAATCTCTTTTATTTTGGGAGATTCTTGTTTTATTTTGTTACATATACTGGACAGAGGCCTGTATTTTAGAATTGCTCAGGTTTTGTCATTAGATGATTAATAAATGCTAAGACACTCCACCAGGTGTCAGGACTGCTATTTTAAGTAAATAAATAATACCCTCACAGAAGGGCACAGGGCTGCAAATGTAAGAGTGAGCGGTCCTCTGCATGGTACTTGGAAAGAGTGCCACAAAGCACGGGCAATGAACAGCGTCTGGCTTTCATCTGGCTTGTACACCTAACTTTGAACAAGGCTTTTTAAGCCCACAGAAATTCTTTGCATTGGAAAATGGGGGAAAAATCACCTTTCCTGACTACTGGTGGAGCCTGAGAATTAAAGCTCCTCTTTCAAGTGAAAAGAAGATACAAAATGTTGATGCTTGAATTCAAAAATTATAACTTTGAGCTTTCATGTGTCTTGCTGGACCACTTTTCCTAAGTACCCCGAAGAGTGAGCTTTATTGTTTCTCTCTTGATTCCATAACACATATGTTGTCTCAAGAATGGATTTCTTTGGTGGTCTGACAATGGATGTGATATGAGTAATTATTAGCCTCCCAACTGGTAGTGACAATCTTTATAGGCAAACTTCAAGAGTACTTAGAGAAGAAGTCTAGTACCAGGTAACTGTTTTAGGAGTGAACCACAGTAAGGGGCAGTAACTGATGTTAAAAGCTCTATCAAGGAGGGAGGTATGAATGATTTGCAACAGTGGAGCTTCCCTGTTTGTGACCTGAGGATCCGTTTGACAGATTTTCCTACCCTGGCCCTGTGGAAGTCTTACTGTACCAAGTGCTCTACCTTAAATCAAACATAGCTCAGGCTTGCAAATAATCACTTCCTGTTTATTGATTAATCAAAATGAATATGGCAAGAGAATAAAAAGCTCAGGTGAAGTATTGTACTCATGTTTATAGAAAAGTGGCATCAAAATTGGAATTCCAAATACAATATCCATGCCTCTGAAGCCACCTTTTCTTTATTAAAATGGAAATAAATGTGTTATAATACCCACATCATTAGTAGAATCACATGTTATCTGATTGGTAATGTAGTCATTAACCACGTTATATGTGAATATACATAACATAGAATTTCATTTTTGTGGGTTTTTAAAGCATTTTCTCCAAATACTTCATTTATATAAACTGCTGTGTTATTTCCCTTCTTATTCTTGGGAACTGTATTCCTCAAGCTGTTTATTTTTTATCTTTTAAAAGCAGACTTCTCATTGAATGATAATGATAGTAGCCTCACTTTGGGGGAACATATTTTATTGGAAACTCAAAAGATTAACTGTATTCTTACTCTTTTTTTTGGATCGTGCTTTATTTTTGTTAGTGTGTTTTAACGTGTTCAAGAGCAAATTCCAAAATACATCTGCTTCCATTTTTATTATTTGTATTTTAAACTGCAATTAGTAACACTTTTTTAGTTTTTATTTTTATTGGTACATGTTTGCAGTCCATAATGGTTACAGTTGTAACACATATTAATTGTACAGATTAGTTGGTTTCACTGTGACATTGCTGTACTTGTGTATATTGCAGGTTGATCAGGTTGCATCTATATTTTCTGACTAATCTCAAAAAATCTGGAGTAATACAGCTATTCTATCTCATTCCCAAAACAATGAATATGTGTGGTACATACATAAATATGGACGTGAACTTTTTGCTGTGTGTGGAGAAGTCTTCAAGGAGCGAGTGTTCTGTGAACTGCTGTAGCTGTGAACATGTGCCCGCTCCACTGGGGTGCTGAGTTTCCCTGTGCTCACCTACACTTCTTTACGGAGTCTCACGCCTTTGGTATTTTTTGCCAGACAAACCATTGTAAAATTGCTTGTAGCCCTCAAAATTCTTTAAAAACCCTCTAACTTAGGATAAATTACAAAACTATTATATTCCCGGTAGCCAATGTATTAAGAATGCTTAAAACTTTTGTATCACATGTCAGCAGTTGCAAACCGTAATCTTTCCACCTTCCGTTACCTTCACTCCTGTAGTCACTTCCCAAGTCAAAATCCCAAGATCTCAGTTTGAGCCTTCACCTTGATTTATGACCACAGTAAGAAAATCGAGCTATGTTGTGACTGTTCTTTCCTTTGGCATAACTGAGCAGTCTTTTAAATTCAAATCTACAAATTGATCTTTTAAATTCAGTCTCTTTCCAGTTGAAATGCTAAAGACAACAGATTCATGGGAAAGAGTCTGACTATCACTTAGCCCAAGTGTTCCATTCTACCAAAAAAAAAGGTATATATATAATATATATATAATACACACACACACACAGACACACACACACACACACACACACTCAAAAGGAGGTCCATGAAGGGGAAGTCACAAGACTTGTAAGCAGTGTAAATATGAAAACTCATGTCTTGTCTTTTCTGGGCCTCTCACTGTATGATTTAGGTTGTTTTTTTCTTTCTTTAAAACAATTTTTTTCATTAGTACATGTTTGCAGTATATAATGTTTATATGCATCTTAGGGGTAGGTATGTGTACTTAGCATGTCTGAATTCTTTTTATTCCCCTTCCTACCTCTGTCTGCCCCCTTCCTCCATCTCTGAATCCCCCTCCCATTTGCAAAAATGTCCATCTCCCTGTTTCCTATAATCTGTCTTCTATACTGTTGTACTTTGGGTTTCTCATATAAGAGACATTTAAAGTTGTGTGTCTTATTTATCTCACCTAACACTGTGGTCTCGATGTGCATCCATTTTCCTACAAATGACTCAAGTTTATTCTTGTTTATGGTGAGCCATACTTTTCTGCATGCCACATGTCTTCATTGATTCATCTGTTGATGGATATAAGGGATACTTCCATGATTTAACTATTATGAGTTGCACTGCTATATATGTTTACGTGAATTTATCACTGCAATAGGATGTTTTTAACTCTTTGAAGAAGGTGTCTAGATGGGGAATAGCTGGGATGAACAAAATTTCAGGTTTAATTCTTTGAGGAATCGCTATAAGAATTACCATAGTGGTTGTACCAGTTTACCTTCCCACCAACAATGCAGAATGATGTCTTTCTCCCCTGCCAGCTCACCAGCATTTCTTGTTGTTTGATTTTTTTGATGATAGCCATTCTTTCTGAAGTAAGATGGAATCTCAAGTTCTTTTAATTGGTAATTTTCTGATGGCCAGAGGTGTTGAACATTTTTTGCATGTATTTATTGGCCATTGTTACTTTTATTGAGAAGTGTCTATTCATTTCATTTGCCCATTTTTCAATTGAGTCTTTTATTTTGGGACTCTGATTTTTAAAATTCTTTGTATAGTCTAGATATTAGTTCTCTGTCAGAGGAGTAGCTGGCAAAATTTTTTCCCATTCCATTGGTTACCTCTTCACTCTACTGATTGTTTCCTTTGCCATGCAGAAGATTTTTAATTTGATGTAATCCCATTTGTTGACGTTTTTCACGCTATTTCTTTTGCAGTTGGGGTTCTTTTAAATAATTTCTTTCCTGTGCTGACATGTTTGAAAGTTTAGCCTATTTTGTTATCCAACAGGGTTATGTATTTCTTTTTTAATGTATATGTCTTTGATCCATTTTGATTTTGCTTTGGTGCGTGGTGAGAGATACGTGTCTAGGCTGTCTTCTGCACGAGTGTAACCAGATCCATTTGTTAAAAGAGGCTTTCCCTCCTGCAGCACATATTTTGGCACCTTTATCAAAGAACAGATGGCTTAATATGCCTGGGTCGTTTCTTCATCTATTCTGTCCCCTTCGTCTGCATGTCTGTTTTTGTGCCAACATAACATAAGTTTTTATTACTGTGGCTTTGTAGAATAACTTCTAATCCATGGTTATGATGCCTCCTGCTTTGTTTTTGCTGCCCAGGATTGCTTTTGCTACTTCGGGTGTTGTCTGGTTCCATATAAATCTTAGAATAATTCTTTCTTGTTCTCTGAGGGACATCGTTATTTTGATTAGGTTGCATTAAAACTATATATCAGTTTTGGAAATTTGGCCATTTTGCCAATGTTACTTCTGCCTATCCAGAAATGGGTATGTCTTTGGATTTTCTGAAGTCTTCTTTCATCTTTTTTATCATAGTATTAGCTTTCATCATAGAGGTTTTTTGCTGTCTTCATTAGGTTAATTCCTAAATATTTAGTTTCTCTCAATGCTATTATGAATCATATTGTTTTTCTAATTTCTCTCTTGGTGAGTTCATTATTGGAGAACAGGAATGCTATTGATTTTCGTGTGTCGATTTTGTGTCCTGCTGTATTGCTGGATGTGTTTATTAGTTCTGTTAGTCTTTTGGTGGAATTTTTGGGTTATTCTATTAGAGGATTATATCATCTGGAAATAATGATATGTTGACCTCTTCCTTTACTGTGCATATACCTTTTATTTCATTCTCTTGCCTGATTGCTCTGGCTAATGTTTCAAGTACTATTTTGATCAGAAACAATGGTAGTGGACATCCTTGTCATTTTGCCGATTTTAGAGGAAAATCTTTTAGCCTTTCCTGGTCTAATATGATGCTGGCAGTACTTTTATCATAAATGGTTTTTGTCAGGTTGAGATAAGGTCCTTCTATACCTGTCTCCTCCAGGGTTTTTATCATGAATGGATGTTGGATTTTTGTCAGAGACTTTTTCTGCATCTATTGAGATGACCATGTGATTTTTGTCCTTGCTTCTATTTATCTGATGTATTGTATTTACTGATTTGCTTATGCTGATCCAGCCTTACATCCCTGGGATGAAGCCTACTTGGTCATGATGTATGACTTGTTGTATGATGTATGCTGAATTCTTTTTTTTTTTTTTTTCTGATTTCTTGCATTCTGTTTAAGGATTACAAGTATCTTGTTGAGGATTTTTGTGTATACATTCATTCAAGAGACTGGCTTGTAATTTTCTGTTTCAGTTGGTTCCTGGTCTGCTTTTGGAATCGGGGTAATGCTGGCTTCCAGGAGTGACTTTGGGAGTACACCTTCCCTTTAAATTTTATTGAACAATTAGATCTTTCCTGAAGTTCTTACAGAATTCAGTGGTTAATCTATCTGGTCCTGAGGTTTTCTTAGTTATTAGGTTTTTAAATTACTGCTTCAATTTTATTCACCATATTGAATTGTTCAGATTTTGTATGTATTTTGGTACAATTTTGGCAATTTGTATGTGTCCAGGAATCGGTCCATTTCTTCAAGATTCTCTGATTTGTAAAAGTACAGTTTTTCATGGTGGTTACTAATGATCTTCTGATTTGTGTGGTATCTGTTGTGATTTCATCTTTTTCATTTCTAATCATATTACTATGAGTCTTCCCTTCTTTGGGTAAGTATGGGTAAGTGTTTGCTTATTTTTTTTATTTTTTCAAAGAACCAGCCCTTCAATTCATTGAGCTTTTTGTGAATTTTTTACTCTCGGTTTCATTAATTTTTGCTTTCCTTTATGAGTTCCTTCTTTATACTGGGCTTGGGTTTGGGCTGTTTCTGTTTTCCTAGGACCTTGAGGTTCATCATTAGGTTGCTTGATTTTGCTCGGTTTTTCCTATGTGAGCATTCACAGAAATAAACTTCCCTCTAAGGACTGCTTTCATTGTATCCTATAGGTTCCAATGTGGATACTGGCAATATCATTGATTCTAGGAGTTGTCTTCTTGAATTCTTTTGCAACTATTTGCGTGTTCATTAGTGTATTATTTAATGTCCACATATTTGTAAAATTTCTATGGTTTCTCTTATGATTGATTTCTACTTTCCATGCTTTATGATCTGATTATGTGCATGGGATGATTTCAGTTCTGCCTTATGTATTTAAGCGGGCTTTAAGGACTAGTATGTAGTGTATTTTGGAGAAAGTCCCACGTGCTACTTAGAAGAACATGTGTTCTGTTGTCATAGGATGTGATGCCCTGTAGACATTAATTAAGTCCATTTGTTTGAAGGTGCAGTGCACTCTTTATTTATTTTTTTGTTTAGTTGACCTATGTGGTTTTTAAATATTTTCTTATAAAAATTATTAATAATTTACTCTTTGTTTCTCGTTCCTTAAAAGGAGACAGTAACCTTCAGAGGAACACTGCATCAGGGTATTTCTTATGAAAACTATTATTTTTGACAAATGTGAATATTCACTGAAAGAGGTGTCTTGGGAGAAACCTGTTTAAATATTTAGTAATGGGCAAATGTTATTATTAATGTGGATGATGATTTCATTCCGTTTAAAGGACAGGTGCTCTCCCTTTGACATGAAGTGCATTTACTATACTGGAAAATGGAGGTCAGTCTTTATGAAGAAATTATAGTTTCTGTCCTCTGTAGATAATTTGAGGCAATATGTTAATATTAACCATTACTTTGAAAGCAATTGTTGTACCTAAATAATATTTTCAGTTTAAAAATGGTACCATAGATTACATAGCTTATTTAAAAGTGATTTCACAGGATTATAAAAGCAAAATACTATGTATTTTTCTTTTATTTCATCTTGTAATAAATATCTTTATTTTTCTGAAAGAAAATTAAAAAGGAGAAACAATTAGTACTTATAAATTAACATTAAATCACATCTTTATTCAGAAAAAAATTGTTGCTATATCCAGATGCAATAAGGTAAAGTCATGTTTATGATTACCAGTAATATATTTTTATGGAGTCAAAACTAGTCACAGAACTTATTCTGCATCTTAATTTTCCGACATTTAAGGAATAAATTTGGACCATTAAGGAATGTCCTAAGTAATAACTTTGACTGTCTATAAAAAATTACCTAACTCACCATCCACATTTAAACCATTATTGACATGTTTAAATGATGCTTTATTTCTACTTCTTAATACACATGTCTTTCTTTACTATATTGGAACTGGTTTAAAATTGTTTGAATTACTGAAGTGAAACTATAACATTTTAAAAAGTAACACATGGACGATAAAAGAAATAAAAAGACAGAGACTTTTGCCTGTGTTGCATAGCTTCCTGGGATGTCTTGATATTTGGGAGATTTAAAGTTCCCGCAGGTGATGTCAGGAAGAGAGAAGGTTGAACTCAGCTTTAGGTGCTTCAAAAGACAGAATATATAAGATGATGTGATTGTGTTTCTTGAAGAAAACTAAAATGTGAGCTAGATACAGAGCAACAGGATGTCAATCCAATTTTCTTCTTTTCTTTTCACCAAAACACAGCAGATACCCTTGACATACAGTGTTTGTAGTGGAGACCAAGGTACAGAGACTGTGGATCTTGCTCATGTGAATTCACGTAAAGATCCAGAGGGACAAGTAAGTTTCCAAATAATAGCAGTGCAAGTTGGTCAGATGACAGAGGTAATCATAGGATCCTACGGGGCCACAGAAGCAGGGCACTGAAAGCACCGACCTGTCACATGGGTGTGGATTTTCGAGGAAGGGGACAGCAAGTACAGCAAGTACAGAGCATGGTTGTGGCTTCCAGCTCACAGACGGCTGGTCTCTAGTTACTGGGGTCCTGCCTTCTCCCTGCTCCTGCCTTCCCACCTGGGGAACATGACTCTTGTGAAAATTCCTTAAGAAAACAATACTTATTGACGATATTGGGGCAATAGACAGATGAAAAGCGATGAGGTTTCCAAGATGAAGAAAACAGCATTGCAAGTCAAGCAGTTATGAGTGAATGGGCCCCTTACAATTGCTGACCATCATTTGATATGACTGTTCAAAAACAGAAAAGGGAGAGATCAGGCCATTGAAGTGAATAAAGCCATCATTATTATAGATCTGAAGTATTTTGTTTAAGCTAAGGAGTGCCATTGATTAACATTAGTTCCATGAAAAGACACAAAGAAGAAACTGCTAATTAGTCACTGCGGGAGATTCCCTTGACCCTCTTTAAGAGGTTATGATATGTGTGTGTTTTCCGTCTTGGATGTTCTTAGGCTGGGGTAGATGAGCTGGCGATGTGGAGCTCATGGAGCAGTTCATTCCCTTGGAAAATAGCTGCATTGCTGAGGTGTGGCGCAGGACGCACTCTGTCCTGGAACCTGGTATTTTCAGTTGGTTTTCTTGCTCTCTGGCTTCTGCTGTGTTCTGTCCATGGGCATCACAGGGAAGAGATGAGAGGACCGAAGGAGAGGGAAGTGGGAAGATTTGGTGCCCTCCCATTGCTGTGCCCTTCTAGTGCAGTTGAGTCTCTTCCCTGGGGAGCACTCCAGCGCCGGCCTGTCTGTGCTTCTGTCTGCCTCCCCCAGCTGCGTGCAGAGAGAGTGTCCTGGCTGCTCCCCACTCTGGCTGCCCTGGCTGGGCTTCGTGTGCCCTCCCCACAGCCTGGAGACAGCTCCTTTGCTCCACTGGCCTTGTACTCAGTAGTACCAGCTACTTCTTGCTGGCACCCTGATGGATACTGATAGCTATTAGAAAGCTCAGGTTCAGGATGTCAAAATCGAACTCCATAACATTCTCTTCCTCCAGGTTTTTGCATCCTCTCAATTGTGGCAATTCCATTCCACCAGCTGTCAAACTCAGAACCGCAGCGCACTCTCTGACTGCCCGGTTTCTCTTACAAACCACATAGTCTATAAGGAAATCACACTGGCTCTTCCTACGGAATGCATCCAGCATTTTGTCTTTTCTTATTAGGGACTTGGCTGCCGCTCAGGCTGAAACTCTCCTCATCTCTTGCCCAGTTAGTGCAGCAGTGTTTTAAATCCTCTTCTTGCCCCCAGTACCCTCTTCCCGCTATAGCAGTGGTGCCACTACATTAAAATATAAAATACACTAGGATGCACTTCAAAAACTTCAGCCGCTGGACCACATCTCCAAAAGCCCAAACTCCCACAACTGTCCCAGATCCCTTACTCAGAACTGGGGGTCCACATGCCTCACCTCCTGCTTCCTTCTCCCTTAATCTGGGTGCCATCAGCTACAGTGAGCTGGACTTTACTCCAGCACTTCCCAAGCCTGTTCACCCTTCCGTCCAGCACTTCCCACGGCTGTGTGCCCTTTTCAAAGATGGCTTCTGGGTTACCTACTCAATGTTGGGTCTGCTGCCTTGGTCATAAAAAGCCCTACCCTGACCACCTCGCTGTTGTTCATGTCTTGCATCTCTCAATACCTCTCCCCTTCCTAGTCTTGCTTTATTTTTTCTTTGATTAGATTTTTCTCATTTTTTATAATATATGGTCTATTATTTCCCTCTGGCTGCCTTAACAAATTACCAAAAATTAGATGACTTATAATAATAGATACATTTGTTTCAGCTTTTTAGAGGCTAGAAATTTGAAATAAAGGTGTCAGCAGTGCCGTGCTTCCCCCAAAGGCACCAGGGGAGGGGCCCTCTTTGTCTTTTCCACTTTCAAGCAGTTGCAGACCTTCCCTGGCTTGTGGAAGCAGAGCTTGACTCTCTGCCTCTGTCCACACCTGGTCTCACTTCCATGTGTCTGTCGGGGTCTTCACAGGGTGTTTTCCGTGTATCTGTGTGGAAACCTCCCTCTTCCTATAACCACACCATTTGTACTAGATAAAAATTCACCCTCCGAAATGACCTTCCTTGAACTTGAACTTAACAAAGACTTTATTTCTTAATATGGGCACATTTACAGATACTGCAAGTTAGGACTTCAGACATCAACATATTTGGGGGCGGGGCACAATTTAACCTATAGCACATACTGACTTGTGAATATGTCTCCTGTTATTGTCTGTCACCACTGGCAAGAGTTAAGGTTTTTGAGAGCAGGGATATTTGTGTCTTTTATTCATTGATGTATCTTACTCATCAGGGTTGTGTGGGAAAATAATGGCTGCTCAATAGATTTTTGTTGAATGGGAAGAATGTCTGAATAACCGGCTGTTTTAAGGATTAATGTGACTTAAAATTTTGCTCAGCATGAGCAAAAAGTCTCTGAAGCTCTGGCTTGAAATTTTCAGTTTTAAGAAGCAAACACTGTTATAATTTTAAAAAGACACTGATCACTAGCCTTTCACTTGGGAAACAGTACCTCACTGAGCATTTGAAGATCCACATTTTACTCAAGTGATATCTTTTTCCCATTCTTCAGCCTATTCATGAGATATGAAACATTTATTTTTCAACTAATTCTTGCTAAACGTCCTGAGTATCAGACCTGACAAGTGTTTGATATGTCCCTTGGGGAGGGAGAGAGGGTGAAAAGCGAGGAGTCTGAGGGGAGGGTGTAAGAGGGTTGCCAAACCTCAGCCCTGAGATGTCCCCTGGTAAATCAAAGTGACACCCAGCAGGGCCAGGCACGGAGCTGGCCTCTGTTCTCTGTGAGCTCCTGGTCACGAATCACCTAAGCAGCCTTCGCCTGCACGTCTCGGGCAGTAGCCTTGTTCCTGTTCTTGCTGTGCCCTCTTCCCCTCTCATCCCAGGCCTTGGCAGGCAAGTCAGGATCCCTTCCTGGTCGCAGGGCACAAACACTGACACACCCCCTCATTGCAGATCACCTCCCAACTCACACTCCTCTCTGTGTTTTCCTCGCAGCCAGTAATCCTTTCCAACACTGGGCACATCCATGTGCCCTTCACATCATCCATCCCCAAATGGAGGACTTCTGTTCACCACCAGGATGGGCCAGCTATGGAACAACACATGTGGGAACAACTGCCTGCCATGCATAATAACAAACCCAAATTGTACATGGTACACGTATGAAGCAGATCCCGTGCATATGTGTGTGCTGTGTGTTCAGATAACCCAAGAGGACTTGGCTTTTTTCTTTCACCACAGATGCTCATCAGTCAACGATGTATCACTCCAGGGGGCTCCTTTAGAGGCTGGCACAGAATTACAAACATTTGAAAGTAGATTACTTTCAATCAAACCAATTACTAATTGCCATCATTTAAAAATAAGAGGAAATCTAAGAAAAAATTTACTTTGAAAACTGTATTACCTTAGGTTGCTGCATTGTCAATGGTATAATAATATAGCATATCATGCATAACATTATATAAAAGTGTACAGCATAATTATATGTAATATGATGTAATGATAATCATAAAGAGCTCCTTTAATTTAGCATTAATAGTCCAGAAAAAAGATGGCACAATGGACACAACGAGCAAAATTAAAAGATGAATTCCAGAATACCAGAGGTTATTTGTAGCATCCTAATGTATGAAGGACTGTTAAAATATGTAGGAATCTGTAAACCAAAAATCATGACTAAAAGGACAACCACACCAAGAGAAAAATGGCCGAAAGTTCACAGCCACTTTCAGAAGAAAAGAAATTAAAAGGTATCTAAAAAGAAATTCAGTTGTACTAAAATCAGTTATGGGTCCTTAACAAACATGAGAATTCACCTGTCATGAATGATTCTGGCAAGAAGCAGACAGCTGAGCAAAGGCAGTGTCGTGTGGATGAGCACAGCCACGTCCCACAGTCTCCTGGCTGTGAGAATCAAGGGCCTGGAGCACGCGTCATTAGGGCTGCTCAGTGCCTGTCCTGACCATGTAGACCAGCCAGTCCTTACACAGCTTCCTAGGGGAGCAATATCGAGAATGCTGATTTAATACTTTTGAATGTGTTAGAGAATATGTAGTTAGGCATAAGTGATAGTTGTGACCACCCTATTGTGTGCAGCACTGAACTTGCTCTGTAAAGAGCCTGGATGTCAGCATAAATCTGAGCCAGGGGTCTCTCCTACACCAGCATGAAAAGCAGCTCCATATGAATCAATGGAGGGGCACTTACTAGAAAACGCGCTGGGCTACATTTGACCTGGGCTATCATTTATAATCTGCCTATTCCTTTATAACCCCCCCCATTTAAAAACTGTGCATTCGGGCTGGGGATTTAGTTCAGTGGTTAGAGTGCTTGCCTTGCAAGCACAAGGCCCTGAGTTTGACCTACAGCACCAAGAAAAAAAAAAACAAAACTATGCATACATAGAAGAAAGACTTGCAAGATGAAATATAAAATCTGTGTTAACCACATATGAATGATTACTTATGAATAACAAGGAAGAAAATGGAGATGATATGAAAGAGAGTAAGAGAAGGTGGCCTGTAATCCTGGCACTCTTAAGAAGATGAAGCAGAAGGAGAATCTAGTTTGAGTCTAGCCTGGGCAGCTTAATCACTTAGGGAAACTCTGTCTCAAAAGAAAAAATTTTAAGAAAGGCTGGAGGTGTAGTTCAGTGTGACAGTCCTGGGTACAGTCCCCAGCATTGAGGAAAAAAAAAAGATGGTGGCATGGGAAAATAATGAAAATAAACCTAATGGTAGGAAATTTCATTTACACATCATTCAATATCTAGGTCTGTATTAGTCAGTATTCTCTAGAGAAACAGATATAATGGTAGATATATGAATATTTAAGAGCTTATAATTTGGCTTCCTCGGGCTTCTTACAAGTCAGGCGTGGAAGTGTGCAGAGGGTCCGTCTGCAAGCTGGGGATCCGGAGGGCCCAGACGAAGGTCTGGAGGCCCGAAGGATCCAGGCGAAGGTCTGGAGGCCCGAAGGATCCAGGCGAAGGCCTGGAGACCTGAAGGATCCAGGCGAGGGTCTGAAGGGTCCAGGCGAAGGTCTAGAGGTCCGAAGTATCCAGGTGAAGGTCTGGAGCTCCTCCAAAGGAAGTGAAACCAATCCAAAGAAACCAGCTGGCCCAGATCCCTCTTCATTTCCCCTTTATACCATCTAGAGAATGGGCCGGCCTAGGGTGGATCTTCTACACCCTGGGGTGCAGAATTGCTAAACCAATTTAGTTAAGCTTCTCTTACGAGTTGACACAATCAATCAACTATCACAAGGTCCAATTTCATTTTTTCCAAATCAGGGGAAAAAGCTAAAATTTTGGTTACAGAACTTTAATCTGCTCACAATTTTTCAAGAACTGATTTTCTGCCCAGAATATATCCCACGGTGAATTCGTTAGTGTGAAGTGTAGGCCTGTCCTTTGATGATTTATGCAATTGTAACTGGGAATCACAGTACTTCCTAGTGCTCTTTTTTGAAAAATATATGGTACCAGATAAAAATAGCAGCATTTTTTTCTTGATGAGGAAATAATGATTTGAAAATGCCCAGGGGAAGAAGAAAATTGTCAAAGCACGTGTACAATGACTTAAATTGTTCAAGATATTACTTCTGATAAAGAAGAAATGGATCTCGGTCTTAGAAGAAAACCCTGTCCCCAGGGGAAAAAGACTAAGAGATAAGCCTGCTGCTGTGGTGAAAAGCAGGGGACTGGGACTGATATAAATTCGCATCCCAGCCCTCCACGGGGAAATGGGCCCTGTGAGCCTCAGCGCCCTTCTGTCACAATTCAGATGATGGTATCCTTGGAAGGGTTGTTTCACCAGGTTGGTGACGCAGTTTGGAAACTAGGAAGAGTATACAGGAATGACACTGTTATCACGGGAGTCTTACGAGTAGTTTGTATGATTAGCGATTCCAGATTTCTGTTGCTTTCCATAGTTCCAGGCAAAGACAGACAGCATGCTCATTTGCCATCCTCACTAACAAAGAGAATTCTGTTGCTGCCGCACTAGAACATATTGTATGGAGTGCCGCCATGTGTTTGTTGTCTTGGGTTCCTGGACAGAATCCCAGTTCCCACGGGAAACACAACGCACTTTAAAAATACATTCCTTACAGAGAAAAGGCAATGTTAGTAACGTCATCAGTGAGTCAATCAGCAACTTAGTAAAATACAAAAGAGACACACCATGATGTTCCAAGATCTCACGGGGTCACACATGAGCACCCCCGGTAGATGCTCCTATTGCAGTCTGCGGACACTCAGCTGCTCTAGTCCTTCCCAGATCACAGGCCCTTAGAACAGAGGTGGTTTTCTGTAAAGTTTCCAGCCACTTCCCCCTCTTTCGTCTGTGAGGCTGGCCGGATCCACACACCTTCCACCACTGTTAGTCTAGGTGAAAGTGTAGGTGGTCTGGATGGATGGACCTGAGTGCTGTCTCAGCCTCCAAAATCAGTTCGGAGTTGTTTGCATATATCCATTCACACACTAATTATTGTATTTCTTCCTTCTAAGATTCTTTTTTATTAAGCTTCATACATGTGAGATAATGTATAATTATGCAAATAGTGTGAATGATAGTAATGAATGCATATCTATAAGCTCATACTTGGATTAGGGGAAACATTACCATCCTGTCTTTCCTTTCCAGATATTTGTGAACCAATAAATTCTATTTTATGATTCCTTTGCTTTCTTTTCATAGGTTTTTAAAATTTACAGTTCTATGGGGTGTGATCAGCATGTATGATGAATGTTTAAATATTTAAAAATTTGTTATAGCAAAAGACACATTGCCATTAATCCCTCTCACAGCACTCCCCTTTGCTTTGCCACTTTCTGAAGCTGATCTGGAAGTCCTCTTTTATCAGTGTCTTTAAAAGTTGTCATTAAAAAAAATACAGCGAGTGCCTTTGCCGAGTCCTAGCCAATGGAAAGGTGGGCTTGTAAAAACATCACAGTGTGTCCTCATACACTTTATTCACTGGCTCTCACACTGTGCACTTCTGGTTCCTCCCCAAAGTCAAAATGAAGGCGAAAGGGAACATTTTGAATCAATTCAGGATATCAAAGAGCCATGACAGCTCAACTGAACATAGGAAAAAGGATTTCCAGAATTGCTCCAGAAAGTAGCCAGAATGATGGAACAATGTGTTTGGACCTAGAAGGAGTGTTTTGAGGGAGCAATGTGTCTTTTCCTAATTTTTAAAATTTAACCCTTGACTGTCAAGCACTCCTTGTATATTCAGTTCTATGTGATTTTAAACCTCATTAAATGGATTCATTCACCATGTCTTCTTCTAGGACTTGATTTTTCTAGTCAATATTATTTTCATGCTTTCCACTGATGCTGCTGCATATATCTATAATTTATTCTCAGTGATGATTTCCCTTTGTAATAACATACAGCAGCCTGTTTATCCATGCTATTGTTAGGAGATATTCATGTTGCTTTCAACTTTCTGTTATAACCAAGAAGACCCTCTTGTGTAATTTTGCAGCACATCCTGTGCATACCAGGAAACCATTTGTTGGAGTCTAGGCCTCCAACTGCTTGTATCAGATCACATTTTCTTAATCTCCTTGAGTCTTTCAATTGTTTTGAGTCAGTATGGTGGCTGTGAAATAATCTTTTGTTTCCATCTTAATTTTCATCTTCCTGAATACCAATGAGGTTTATTAAAGTTTGTGAACCATTTTCAGGTTCTTTTTTTTAAAATCTTTTTTGCAGATATTTTGAATATTTTTCTACGAAATTAGTTGCCTTTTTTTTTTGCAGAAGTTACTTATATATTCTGGATTCTAATACTTCATCCATTGTAGGGTTGCCAGAGTTATCCAATCTGTGGCTTAGATTTATACTCCATTTTTATGTACATATTTTAATGAACAGACGTTTTTGTGTAGAGGGATTAATGCATCATTTCTCCGATAATTTGAATTTTCTGTATTTTGTCACAGAATTGTTTTCTAGCTTAAAATCACAAACACGTTATAGTTTTCTGAAAACTGCAGGTTTAGCTTTTAAATTTAAATTTTTGATCAATCTGTAATGTATTATTTTGTGTCTATGTATGTCAAATTTTGTGTATTTCCATAAGAATGTTTTCTAGCAACATTGACTGTAAATCTATTCTTACTGTTCACAGTACCAATTCTACAACAAGCTGAGTTTCTATATATTCTTAAGGCTGTGTCTGGTTATATTACTATTTTGTTTCTGTCTTGGTGCTATTCTATCCTGTGCCTTTACTCATACTGCTTTAGCAACTACAGATTATTTATAATTCTTTATATTTAGCAAGGCAATTCTGCTCATTATTTACTGTTCCACGATTGTATTGGATGTTTTTGGATCTTTTCTAAACAAATTTTAGTACCACCTAGTCGGAGTTAAAAAGGGAAAGCAGACAGGGTGGAAAGAAGAGGGGGAGGGAGGGAAAGGAATGCAGATGTAGGGCTTGGACTGAGATTTCAGTGACTTTTTAGGTCTATTTAGGGAGCACTATAAGTGAAAACTGTACACCACGACTCTTCTTTACAGGCACCGAGAATTTCTCTCCACTTATTTAGGTCTTTTAAATAATTTTCAAAATATTTTATGATTTTTATGATATTTGATTAGATTTATTCTAAAGCTCTTGAAACTACTGCCAATCTTATTTTTAAAATCGTATTTTCAGCTGATGTGTATAAATACAACTGACTTTTTACTTTGGTTTTATGTGTACCAATCTAATGAATACTTTTTTACAAATTCCAGTGACCTCTGTGTAGATGATTTAAGGTTTTCTGAATGTACAATCATATTATCCAGAAATAATGAGATTTTGGCTTCCAGATTTTCAGTGTCAGGGAGAAAGTAAAACTTCTCCTCAGCCCTCACCTCATACACTTGTGATCAGAACACACAGCTCTAACGAGAGACAGATTAGTAAGAGAAGAGCGTAATGCCTTCACTAAAGCAGACTTTCGTGTGTCGTGCAAACCTTCAGAATGATGACCCAAAGGTTCAGGAAGCACTGTCGTTAAGGCCAGGTCTGTAACGGGTGGCGACTGTGTGGAAATGGGATTGACCATGGCTGTGGTCTACTGTGTCTATGGTCTACTGACCATAGACTGATGGGGGCAGAACCAGCTGTGTCTGTTTCAGTCCTTCTCGCACTTTCCATGTAGCATTCCTTCCTCTCACGGTTGGGCCAGGAACCCTCTGGATTGAGAGTCTTTTAGGGAGAAGGGAGGAACCGTTCTCGGCTTACTCTGAGAATGGAGATTTTAGTTTTGGGGGCTCTCCTTGGGAGGAGGAATTGTAGCTTCTATGAATCCCTTTTTGATAGAAAGAGTGGGGATAAGAAGGGCCAGGAAAGGGCGGGGATAACTTTCTTCTCAAGGCTTCTCATCTCCTTTAGTTCAAAATAATTTGACACGCAAAGTATATTTTGGGGTATCATTTTTTAATCCTCAACACCAATCATCAGAAATCTTTTTCTGGCATACTCTGCTGATAGCATTTCCACTACAATTTGAAATAAAGAATGTTCATAGTTAGCATATTTGTCTTTTTCATGCTTCTAAGGAACTGCTTTCACATTTCATCCTTAAGGGTGATGTTTGCTCCAGGTTCGGCATACATCCTCCTATTTCTAATATGCTAAAAGTTTTTGTCAGGTCTAGAGGTTGTTTTTATTGGACAGTGAATTACACTATTGTTAACTAAGGATGCAGTGTAGTACAACAGCTGTGGACAGGCTACTCATTTTGCATCACTGAAAAGCTTTTATACCCACTGCACAGTAACTCCCTATTTTCAACTTCTAGCCTTATTCAGAGGCTGCAACTCTTTCCTCCTTGCTGTATTTCTTACTATTCAGTTTGGATTCTGAGTTTGGTCCAGAAGCATAATTTATTCACACTGTGCTTCTCACTTGCTTGTCAGACAGCTACACGCCGACCAAACCCTGGCTTCCCTGCAGTTTTCCACCTCCTAGATGAACACACCCTCCCCTGGTCTCTGAGTCAGGGCCAATTTCAGACAGCATCACCCCCTGAAGCCCAGGAGTCCTCCGGAGTCACCTGTGTGTGTGTTCACGCATCACTCAGCCTCTCCCCTCCCTTGGCTGCCCCATCATAAATGTTAAGCATTGACTAGCACAGCTTGAAGGGAAACAGTTTATGTTTCACTCAGATGTCTGATCCCAGACACAGGACCTGGAGCTTGTCCTCCTGCCCTGTGTGTGAGTCACCCTGTCCCCTGCTTCCCCAGCAGCCTGCTTCCTCTTGGCTTTGTGCATCACTTTTACTTTTAAACCTAGCCAAGAAAGGAATAAAAAAAACAATAATGAGATGTGAAAATTTGTAATAATCATGGAAATCGTATCAATCCATCAACTATCGAGATGTTTTACCATCACTGACCTTCGAAAGAGAATAAACACAGAATCCTTATAAGAGAAGTTGAGGTGCTACCGGTTTAATCCTCATTAATGCAGTCGTGTGAAGAAAAGGGAATTATATCAATTTCGTCAAAGAGAACGAAGTTCGGAGAGGTTAAATAGATTTTTCAGAGGTGATGCATCCAAAGCCTTGCTCCTTTTGCACGGCACCTGTCACCTCCTTGTGCTCCTGGGCATTCTGAGGACTGAGTAATGCTTAAGTCTGATCCTGACCCTGATCCTAAGCGCTGAGCCAGCCTGAGCCTGACTCAAGGCTGTTTGGAGAGGCAAAGAGTAACCTCCCTGTGAAGCAGGGGACAGCAGGACCCTCCCAGAACCTGGTTCCGAATAGGGGAAGAAACGCATCCGGGGAGTTGAAGAATGGAGGAAGAATAAAACAATATTTGAAATTGATCCAGAATAGGATTTTGCCTACTTTCATTAGCTGTCACATACCTTTGATACAAAAGTGCAGAAGCAATATTTTAAGACAGACTCCACATTCACTAGTATTAGTTTATCTTAGATATCAGAACTAGCATACGATTATTGACTATTAGCTTCATCATTAACATTGTTTTACTTTTGCTCCACAATGGTGCTCGTATAATTGAGATCTGAGCCTTTTGTATATGTTTATATAATATATATGTATACATACTTGAAACCTTTTGAAGTGTGTTTTAGTGATGTACATTGTGATGGAAAATAGCCTGATATTAATTTAAAAATGAGTGTAATTATTGTGTTCTCTCTAAATTTCTGGAGAGACTGAGTATGAAAAGCATTAACATGATCATTACGAACTTTTTAAAATCAGGCTAAAGAATGTATACTATCATTTAATGATGGCCCGGCTTGTGTGGTTCCAGAATAAGGCGTCTCCTACTTTCCTCTTCTTGGTCCAGTTGTTTCAGTGGTCATTCAGCATTTCCAGAATGCTGAGAGTAAGTGAGAGCAAGAATGGTGGGAGTGTCAGAGACCGCCAGCAAAGGTGTCCTGTGGCCCTTCTAGGACTGTTCCGAGGAATTTCCTTTCTTCCTGTTTCTTGGAGTCACTTCAGTAGTGTGAGGCTGAAGAGATAGCTGTCATGAGGGTGTGTGGGCAGGTGAGGGCCAGACTCTGGGGGAGGAGCAGGCCAGGCAAGTGTTGGGGGCAGAGTCTGCACATTGGTGTTCCAGCAAAGCAGAAGACATGAAGAATCTTAGATTCCAAAGCCGTATTTTTAGGATAGTCCTTGAAAACTAAACTCTCTAGGTCAAGGAGGTCAGTAAACCTTAGAGAGTTAATCAGATCTCTACTCTCCCAAGACACAAAATTCCAGTTTTCATAAAGGTGAAAGCAATCAGTTGTAGTCTTAGAAGCAGCAGCAGTAGAGTGGACCCAGCCGTAAGCTGGAGCTAGTTCTCCTTTACCCGCTTTGCATCTAGGAGGCTCTACCAGACCCTGGAGGGGTAGTCATGTGCCTGCTGGTGGTATTCTCTGAACTGTGAGCAAAGATCTCAAGGAAAAGGATCAAATATGGTCTCTTTTGTATGTTTTAACAGTGGGCGTTTGGCCCCTACTCAGTAATTTAAATTTTAGCTCTGACATTGTTATGGTCGTGGGCAAAGAGTGCATAGAAAGCGCTTGTATTTTTGTAGCCATTCCGAGATTGGCCCCAAGATTAAGAGCGGACGAAGGGGCTAATCAAGTATCTTCAGTCAATTATGCAGGGTGGTAACTTAGTAGTTAACACTAGATACAGGGCCAGTCTCAGCTTTGTGATCTTGAGCAAGTTGCTTGCATGCTTTGAAGCTGAGTTTCTTTATCAAACCAGAACAATAACTCACTCAGGGAGTTAATTTATGTAAATCATCTCTTACCTTGGACCATTTTTGGAACTCACTGTGTGCTTTTGTAATGATGGTGGTGATCACAATTAGAACAGGATGTATGGGGCCTAAACCTAAGACATTTTGACATGAAAAGAAAAACTTTATCCATATGATGCCCTTGCTGATAATTCCTGCCTTTTATCCATTTACCAACCCTTTTCCCTCCATCACGGGTCTGAGGCACACTTGTCAATCTCTCTGTGTGTTATCGCAAGTGTTTGATGGCTCCAGCATGTCTGAGTCAGCCAGTGGGATAGGTCCATGAAGTACTAAGACAGAGAGGCCACCATGGTTTCAGAGCCTTGTTGATACACACGTGGGTCACAGCCCAGTAGGATCAGAGTGCGTGAGGGTTTGATCCAAGTGAGAACCTGTGTGTTGTCAAGGTCATACACGCTCACAATAAATTCTGAAAAACTGTGTCCCTGGGAGAACCACAGCAAATCAAAAGCAAGTGCCTGTACCCCAATGGGTACAAGTGTTGGAACCGCGTGAGGCATGACCATGGAACAAGGAGATGACCATGTCCATGTTAGGAAGTCTCTCAGGAATCCTCACACTGCTTAGGAATGCATAGGTGATAGACAAGGGGAAAAAGACTATGCAATCCAGTTTTCAATACATATCATATGTGCGTACAACTGAATTTTTCCAACCTTCCAGTATTTATTTTATCGGTTCAGCCCAAGTCTTTAGGGCAAATATATTTCATGTGGAATAGTATGCATTCACATCTTCCTACCACACTGAATTTACTCTTAAATTAAGATTCCATTTAAAGAAACCAGAATCCCTTCTTAACACATTCTGCAGACGCTCAGGAACTAGACTTTGTGACCCAGTTAATGCGGATACAATTGAAAAAAGTCAGTCTGGAACTCTCAGACCAGTGCTATGTGTTAAAGGTTTTATTTTTTTCATTCTGTCTTTTCCCTTCCAAGCGCTGACTCCTTCCCACTTGAGAGAGAGCTACAGCTGACAGAGAAAGTGAAAATTCTCTGCCTTCTTGCCCCCAGGAAATGCTTGTTGGGAGATTTCCAAGCTATGCTGTCACCAAAGCTAAATGTAACCTTGTTGAGGGGGGAAACCCTTAACTTTCAAACCAACTCCTTGTCAGGACAATTCAACTTGCAAAAACAATGTTGAAGATATAAAAAAGGAAGAAGAAATACCACTGAATGCATTTCAGTTTGATGTTATTGAGACTTGAGATGATGGCGTCTCATGTTTTGCAATGACTGACATTAAAGTGAAATGTCTTGGTTCACGGCCACTTACCACTCCCTTCGTCTCCATTAATCTTTGCTCACAGTTTTGAAATGCACCACTTTCTGTCTTCAGCAGTGAAATGAAATTTTCCTGGGGTTATAATTGCTTTCCAGTGTGTCTTTTCTCATGTTATTTGATTGCTAAAGATTTTCTCCAAAATGAAAGATATTTAGTGAACACAATCCAATATATTTTCCTGCTATTTTTAATCTGCTCATGCATAATTTGAAGGATAGGGTGAGGGAAAAAATGGAAATTGAACTCATCTGACCATGACAGATTTGCAAACTCTGACTACGACTTAAACTTTATTGATGCTTATAAATTAGAGAACCAAATACCTGGACATGTCCATATAACATTTATAGCATTTTATGTCTTCATAGCTACAGCTAATGTTTGCTTAAGAATCACAATTGTAATTCAGGATGAGCAAGAAAAGCATTTTATAAGGAAAAATGGAATAATGCTGCAGTATTCTGTGTGGAGCACGCTTATATTTTTAGCCTGTTCCCCCAAAAATCATTATCTCGAGGCCTGAAATGTCTCCAACAATCATTACGTTTGAGTGCCTTGTAGGTCATTTTATAGAGTCCGGCGGGAGACTATTTGCTATCTGATGGGCATGCTCTGTGGACCACAGAGCAATTGGTAAAATAGATTGTAGGAACCTGGTTTCTTCCTCTGTCTTCTGACATGAAAACTTCCTCCTTTGAACAGAGGTTTTAAAATTGGCAGATCGGAGTCTGGTCCAATAAACTACAACCAGGACTTCTGAGTTATCATGAAAAATATTTTTTTCTAAAATTAAAATCTGATATTCTGAGGATTTCTGGATAGTTCATTTTTATTCTTCTGTGTAAAACTTTAAAGTCTTCTCTATGATTTCATGGCTTGGATACATTTTTTAAGGGTAATCACACATTAAAGATTGCCAAAAGCTCATTTAGATTTGAGCTCTATCTAGCCACCTTCATTCCAATATGAAAAGCTCTTCATAAAAGAGAATAAATACATAAGGTAAAGCCTTCCATCAGAGAGCACACAGAACCAGACAATAAAGAGAGAACATCCATGATGGTTCATTGGCCAATAAATAGCTTCTGTCTGTCCCCAAAATGTAGAAATCCAGACCAAGAGAGGCATAGTGATAAGATGAGCTGGAGATGACTATTGAAAACTGACAAAATTGTCATATATAACTTCAGGATACTAACGTATGCACTCTGTCAACAGCAATTCCTTACTCAAAAATCTTAATAGGCATCTTTATTACAGGACAGTTATAATATTATAGTTATCATTAACTAAGCATTTTTTAATTTTTTTTTTTTTGCAGTGAGGCCTTTGCACTGAGCTATATACGCAGCCCTTTAAAAATTTATTATTGTTGTTGTTGTTTTGAGACAAAGTCTCATAAAGTTGCTTGGAATGGGCTTGAATTTATGATCCTCCTGCCTCAGAGTCCTAGTGTACTAGGATCACAGGCATGTGTCACCACACAGCTTACCTGAGCATTATCTACATGCTGAGTCCTGTTCTCTGTTGGCAGATCGTAATTGTTCTCACCTGTCATGATTCCCTCATGGGAACAGGTGCCATCAGCTTCACTTTCCAGATCAGGATGCTTAAGCACAGAGAAGGGTATGTGTCTGCCTAAATTTACCAAGCCAATCAGTAGAACCGAAAAATGTAGGAGCAGGGTGCCTGTCCCCAAGCCTGGGATCTTCTCCTCCTACTTAAGGGGGGACTGCATTTTCATAAGACTGCAGGGCTCTACATGAACGCACTCTCCTCCATGTTTCTAGTGGTACCCTCCACTCTCTCAGCATTGGTTTATTTGCAAAATGAAAAGATACCAGTTACTTGCATAAGTACTTTGGAAAGAAGATGGCTTTGTCTTCCCAGCTGATGCGGTATGAACCTCATACTTGTGCTTCCTGATCTGTTGGATGTGATTCTTTTCCCTGCCTGAGAAGACTTTTTTCAAAGAACAAAAAAAGAAAGTATTTGGAAGGCACACACATTTAAGGAGCGCCAAGGACAATGCTATCAATAGTCTCTGGAAGAGCACGCAGTGTTGCTTTTACTCCTTTCTGTGACTTGGGCAAGTGACTCTGTTTACTGATAATCAAACGTTTTCCAATTTAGAAAGCTGTCCAGTTTCTACCTAGATTTTTGGTCTCAGTTTAAGATTATCCTCCAGTTGTATGAAGTTCTACTTGCTAGACTATAAGTAAAGCATCAACAGAACAGTTTTGGTAAAGGATTATCCTGAGAACAGATGATAAATTGTTGAAACTACATGGATTGTAAAACTACAGGGTATAGTAGAAGATACAAGGAATATTATTTTTCAAGACAGGGTCTGAAATTGGCCATGTTGGCTTGAATCTAAGTAGGAGAAAATGATTTTAAAATGAATGGAATTAGCATGTGTTCAATAATTGCCAGGCAAGATATTTCCCATGAATTGTCTTGTTTTATTCTCCCAAGAACCTCATCCAGTTTTTATTCTCATTGTGCATAGAGAAAACAGATTAAGTCATTTCCCAAAGGACGTGTAATTAGTGAGGTGTGTAGTCAGGGTCTGAATGCAACTGGGCTAAATTCCAGTGTTGGGACTTTTTCCAAATACACTACCATTTCCAACACACAGATGCATGCACCCACACAGATACACATACACACACACACACACACACACACACACACACACACACACACACAGATTTTGCTGTATGAAGCACGAGAACCTAATGGGCTCCCATTATTTTCTGATGCACAAAAATGAATAAAGGTCAGTATTTGTTCAAATTATTTTGCATATTTAACCCATCCAATTGCAAATGGTTGTTGTTGGTCTCACTGGTTTTACTATCAGCTAGCTAGACAGCTCACTCTCTCGCTCTTGCTCGCACTCTCTCCATATATATATATATATATATATCTATATATATATATACACATACATACATACATATATATATATATAAAAATTTGGTACATGTGCCTTTTTAATCAGGCATTTTTCCTCATGTGTCTTTTTAATCAGGCATTCTTCCTCAATTTCAATGAGCAGATTGAAATTTTAATGAGATTGCAGTGTTTCTTTTAGAATCACTGTCCAGGCCCACATAGGATGAGGAGGGTTTTATGAATGTATGTGGATTGATTGAACTGCACTTTAAGATCATGGTTTCCTGAGTAACCAGGATTTTCAGTGTAATTTAGAACCACTCAATGTGGGATCATGATTAGCTATTGGAAGTTTAGTTCCCTTGCATGCAAAAAAGAATGGATATCTACAGAGAAAGACACATTGCTGGAGGAGAAATTCTCAGCTGTGATGAGAAATAAATTGAAAGAGGCACTGTCTTTAAAACTCTTTTGCTGTGTCCTTTCCTTAATTTTAATATCCTACATGTAGTAATTTGAACTATGCACTTTTTAAAGTAAAATGGCATCGTCTCTGTTTTTAACTTTTAAAACTTTTTTCTTCCATACTATTCCTATTTTCTCAATCTTATTCTATACCGTCCTATCCATTCATGTATTTAGCTTGCTTAAAATTGCCATATTAGAGTGCTTACCTTGCAAGCACAAGGCCCTAAGTTTGATCCCCAGCACCGCCACCCCCCAAAAAAAACTGCCATAAATTCTGAACTCCTTGGCATTGTACTTTCTAATGATTGTGTGTGTGTGTGTGTGTGTGTGTGTGTGTGTGTGTGTGTGTGTGTGTGTGTATGTGTGCACGCATATATTATCCAGAGAGTTCGGAAGGCTGAGGTGTGTCTTAACCACTTTCCTTATCACTGGAACAAATACCTAATACCCACGATTTAAAGAACAAGAGCTTTATTTTGGCTCGTGTTTCAGTAGAATCACTCCTTGTACGGTGAGCTGGCTCCGTGACAGCATGTCAGGGCAGAGGGGAATAATGGGGGAAAGCTGCTCACCTCACGGCTGCCGGGAAGCAGACAGGGTGAAGGAAGAGCTGGGAAGGGAGACACGCTGTCCTGGTCACACACTGACCTGCTCTTCCAACCGGGCGGACCTCCTGCAGCGAGTCATCTGAAACCCAGTCACTCTCCAGACACATGAGGCCTTGGGGACAGTTTAGATCTAAACTCTGACAGGGTGTACAAAAGCAGAGTTGAATTTTTTTGGAAAAAAAAAATTCAAGGAGGTAAAATTCAACTTTTTTGAAGTTTTTTTTTTAATCAGTCTCTTCTGAAACCCTCCAAAGTTTTGGAACTACTACTCTCAGCTTCTATAGTCCAGGTATTTCTAATTTTTGCATCTGTGACTCTTACCACTTCTACTCCTAGTTTAAAGAGTTTCAGGTTCTCTGGGTCGTTCAGGCACGCTGTGGAGGACCACGTTTAGTTCTAAATGTTGGACTCCCTCACCGTGGTTGAGCCTGAACGCCATCGGCGTGACCCTAGACACTAGACGTCTCCTGACTGAGATGTCCCCACGGCAGACCCTGACCAGGACCTCTGCCTGCTGGACCTGCAGGCTGTTAAGCGACAGCCTGGCTTTGTGCTCACTGGGGACCTGTCGTGTGCACGAGGCCACATCGGGAAGCAGGCTTAAAGCTGGCAGTCTAGTATGTCTTTTTGCAGGAACAACAGTTTCGAAGGGTGGTTTCATACAAGTAGAGCCTGACGGCGAATTAATTGCAAAGACCATTGCATAATCCCAATATGATTGATATTTGAAAAAAACCTGAACTAGAATCAAATGGTGAAAAAGAAAAGAAAGGAGTGAATACTAAAATAAGAGATTTTTCTAAGGAAAAAGAAGCAAACACTGTAGGGCTTGTGCCTTTTATTCTTTTGTTTATCTAAGATTTATTGAACATGTGGGTAGTCCTGGATACTAAGTGCTGGGGAGGAAAAGTTCCAGTTCAGCTTGGCCCTTCATGCTTTCCAAATCATTAGCTCATTATGGTCTCACTTAGGAGGCAGCTTAGGAGACATTTGTTGTATCAGATTGTCACTGATAAATTAGATTTGAGGGTAGAAATGGAAAATAATAAAGAAGAGCAACCAGATAAGAAAAAATATTCCTGACCTGGGAATCAGAGAAAAACAAAACAAAATAAAAATCTGTGGCAGTATAGAAAAAGTAAGGTGGGAAGTTCATCAGCGAATTCATTTTATTTTATTTTTTTTATTTTATTTTAATTTTTTTATTTTATTTTAATTTTTTTTTTTACCAAGAACATGTGTTGGTACATTGTATACATAATGATCATATTCAACATGGTTATTTTCTACCTGCACGTGATACAGCTTGGTTCCCCCCTTCCCCTCCCCACCCTTCCATTCCCCCACCCTTCCCTATTTACAGCAGGTTTATTTCCATTTTTCCCCTTTCCCCTTTCTTTTCTTTTCCCCTTCCTTTGTTTCCCCCTTCTCCCTTTCTAATTCTCCTCTCTTTTCAATATCATCTTTCTTTTACCTATTATCTATTATACCTCTTTGACCTTATTTACACTTATTCGTTCTCATATCAGAGAAACAATTCGATATGTACTCATGAGTGTCTGATTTATTTCACTTCAGAGTATGATCTCAAGGTACATCCATTTACCTACAGATGTCTCTAGTTTATCCTTTTTATGGCAGAGTAGTATTCCATTGTGTAGAAAAGCCACATCTTCTTTAGCCATTCCAATCCCTGACCTGAATCCCAGTACTATAAAGCTACTGTGATGAAAACAGCATGGTACTGGCAAAAAGACAGACCTGAGGATCAGTGGAATAGATTAGAAGATGCAGAAACAACTCCAAACACACTCAAATACCTCATCTTTGACAAAGGAGCCAAACACCCTCCCTGAAAGAAAGATAGCCTCTTTAACAAATGGTGCTGGAAAAATTGGCTTGTCAAATACTGAAAACTAAAACATGCCTCTGGCCATGTACTAAACTAAAATCGAATTGGGTCAAAGATGTAAACGTTAAAACAGAAACACTAAATCTACTAGGGAATAGAATAGGAAGAACTCTTGAAGACATAGGTGTAGTAAAAAAAAAAAAATTATGAACAGAACCCAGACTGCACGGGAAACAATACAAAGAATCAGTGCCTGGGACCATATCCTAATAAAAGGCTTTTGTACAGCAAAAGAAATCACCAATAGAGAGAGGCAGAAACCCACAGACTGGGAAAAAATCTTTGCCAGCTCTGCCTCAGACAAAGGTCTAACATCTAGAATATATGAAGAACTCAAAAAAATCAAATCCCCTAAATTTAAAGACTCAAACCAAAAATGGCCATCTGAAATGAATAAACATTTCTCAGGTGAAGAAATAAAAGTGTCAAACATATGAAAAATGTTTAACATCACTGGTTATTCGAGTGATGCAAATCAAAACAACGCTAACATTCGAACTCCAGAAAGAACAGCAATTAACAAGAAATCAACCAACAAGTGCTGGTGGGGCTGCGGGGAAACAGGTACCCCCTCCTCCACTGTTGGTGGGAATGTAAACTGGTCCAACTACTTTGGAGATCAGTGTGGATACTCCTCAAAAAACTGCAACTAGTGATTCCATTTGATCCAGCTATATTCCTCTGCCTGGTATCTTCCCAGAAGAATTAAAATCATCATATCACAGTGATATATACACAACCATGTTCATAGCAACACAGTTTGTAATAGCTAAGTCTTGGAAACACCCCAAATACCCCACTTTTTTATTTTAAGACAGTGTCTCACTAAGGTGCCCAGACTAGGCTCAAACATGGCAGCCTCCTGGCTCAGCCTCCTTGAGTACTGTGATCACAGGCCTGTACCACTGTGCCTGGCTATAAATCTTAACTGTCAGTTTGACTGGAGTAAAAGACTCTTCACGGT
>PVJO010019618.1:0-33821 GCA_004026905.1 Hystrix cristata
TGGTTTAAAATAAAATTTAAAAAAAAAAAAAGTCGTGCAGAATACATGTGGGACTTATTTCTATAAGATGCCAACCATCTGGTTCCACCCACTATACACCAGTTACATTCTCCCCAGTCATACTGAAAAACAAATTTTCACTGATAGGGGTGGACACTCCCAATTTAAAGTATTCCTTAAAATGTTAAATGAGATCCAGAAATACAAATGAATACAATATATTGACTTCACACTTCTGCTCATCAAGTGCATGTAAATCTTAAACATTTCAATTAGGCTTTATGGCAGTATCAGTAAGTGGAGAATGTTTAGATTAAGATAATGAGACTAGCCAAGAGTAGAATATTGATATGGAAAATATAGAATCCAACAGGCAAAGAACGTGTAAATACAGGCTAGACTCTGACTAGACATAGGCAAGCAGAGAACAACACATGTGAGGAAGAGAAGCCAGGACATGTGTCCCTTTGGTGCAGTAGTGAGTGTGCCACCAGCTGCCTGGGGTCCAGCTCCTGTGAGCCGCCGACCTTCACAGCCCCAGCTCCAGGCTGGGTGTGAATCAACCTCACTTTCTCCTTTGGTTGCTGCAGCCCTAGAGATGAATGCAGCTTCCTACTTGCTCTGACCTCTGAGCTGCTTTGCCATTGGTTGCTTTTTTAACTCTTCTACTACCATTATAATTGGTTCTTGGATTAAATCTTCTCTTTAAAATATCTCACATGTGCTCTGTTTTTCTAATGGTACTCTGACTGACACACAGGTTCTTCATAACAGGAAAGATAAGTTTAAGATCTTGAATTTAACAGAAACCTTAGGGGAAATGATAATAGTAAAGCTACCAGTTTAAAAAAGAAAGCAAATAATATTTACCTATTAAGGTGCATTTGCTGTTACCACACACACACACACACACACACACACACACACACACACAAATTTAGGGATTGGGGATTTAGCTCAGTGGTAGAACACTTGCCTAGCAAGTGCAAGGTCCTGAGTTTGATCCCAGTACCTCCCCAAAAATATTTTTTAGGTTTGCTTGAATGATGTATGTACTCTATTAACCCATGAAATAAAGGCTGAAAAAAGTTGAGGATGAAGGTTCAAGGGGTGATCACAAAATGTGGTGAACGTTTAAATAAAAATATTTATTAGAGTAAAAGACACATTCCCATAATCTCCTTCAAAATACTTTCCTTTCATCAAACACACTTCTCCCATCATTCTTGCCACTTTTTGAAGCAGTTCTGGAATCCTCTTTTGTGAGAGTCTTTACAAGATGGGATCAAAAATACAATGAATGCCGCTGCCAAGTGACATTCAGCAGAAAAGAAGGCTCATAAAAACATTTCAGTATTCCCTCATCCACTTTATTCACCAGATCTGGCACCTTGTGATTTCTGGATCTTCCCCAAAGTCAAAATGACTGTGAAAGGTGAATATTTTGAATTGATTCAGGACATTCAGGTAGTCACAATTAAAGACTGTCAGGAAAGAGGACTTCCAAAGCTGCTCTAGAAGTGGCAAGAATGATGGGATAAGTGTATTCAAAACAAGGGGGAGAATTTTGAGAGGAATTCATGTCTTCATGGTCTTTTACTGTAGTAATATTTATAAATGTAAACATACACTGTATTTTCCACTCATATCTGGATTAGAATCCAAAATCTGCCATTGAGTTACTTGTGAGAGTTTGTTCATGTGTTTAGCTTCTTTAAGACTCACTTATCTCTTCCACAAAATAGGGATCATGATAATAATACCTGGCTTGGAGAAAAATCATATAAAGCATGGTGCTTAGCTCCATGATTCTGTGGGAAAATTCAGTTGGGTGAGGAAGTTTATATTTAGAAAAGTGGGCTTTATTTATTTATTTATTTATTTGTTTATTTATTTATTTATTTTGGTGCTGGGGATCAAATTCAGGGCCTTGTGCTTGCTAGGCAAGCACTCTAACTACTGAGCTAAATCCCCTGGCCTAAAGTGGGCTTTTTAAAAGGCACTAATCCCTTAATAACAGAATTAATATGTCCAGTGTTTTGGACTTACATATTCTACTTCTCAAGAAAGGCCAGAAGAAATGGACCTGACCTACAGAATTGCCTGGTCTGGCCTGGCTTTTAGATTGCTCCAGAGGAATAACCCCTCAGTTACATTAAGATTCATCACAGTTCATTAAGAGTTAGCTACATTTTGTCTATCATTATGGTTTTAAAAGTAACCAGGTTTACAGTTGAAACTGAAGTATTTTCATCACACTGTTGTGAACAGATAAACTGTTCAGCTTGATTAAGATTAACAATTCATTTGACAGTGTATTGTCAAGAAGGAAAAAAAAGAGCACAGGCACAGTGGGTGTATAGCGATGCATGTTTCAGGAAAATGTTCTGATCCCAGGAGTAAGGCAGCTAAGAAGAGGGCCATCCAACAATTCTCCCTAGAGCATCAAATTTTCTGACTATTCTTTTCATGGGAAGAATTACAATAGACTAAAGGAAGAAATGCAGAGTTATGCCAGAAATGAAAAATTAAATTAGAAGAACTCATTTCAGTAATGATGAATTAGGTAATGCAAATAAATCTTCCCACAGAGAACAAATAGGAAAGCTAAAAACAATTTTAAAAATAACTTTAAAACATCTTTTTAAAGACATTGGGGAGCTGAAAATATAGGTAAGATTATTTGAACAAGATTCCAGAGAAAAACAACTCACTGAAGAAAGCTCAGCATTTTGAAATGCTTCTTTCCTAGGAATGTCTAAGGGTTGGGTAAGAGCTGTCTTGTGAGACTCCAGGCAGCACACTGACAATCTCGTGAAACTCGGTAGACAAAGTAGATCTCAGATCCTGCTAGTAAAGAGGCTTCCTGACAAAGATGGTTGTTGTGGAACAATGAAAGTTCCTTTCCCTAAAAAAAAATAAGGTCAATCTCTTGAAATTGAATTAAGTTGAAGTTTTGCTATCCTTATCTAACTACCAGAGACAAAATTCTTTACCTTCTATTAGGAAAAATCACCCACCTACACCTCGGTTAGTTCTAAAATAAAAAATTCTTAAACAATATCTGACACTCCAAAAAGATAACAAAATACAAGAAAAAATAAGGAAATGTAACTTTTAAAAGCACATGAAGGGGCTAGGCATGGTGGCACATGGCTACAATCCCAGCACTAGGCAGGCTGAGGCAGGAGGATTGCTGTGAATTCAAGGCCGGCCAGCCCAGGCTACATATTGAGTTCAAAGTCAGCCTGAACTATAGAGCAAGACCCTGTCCAAAAAACAAAAAACAAAACAAAACAAAACACCTAAAAGCACAAGAAGAAAAGCCAATTGGAACAAGTTCATGAGTGCAAACAGAGTTACTGGATATTTGCTTTAAATTTATTAATCGTAGAATGGTCAATAAATAAAACATTGATAACTGATTTTTTAAAAAAGAATTTTAGAAATAAAAATACAGTCAACAAAACTAAAAATGCAATACAGCTAGAGATAGAATTATTGAACTAGAAGTTAAACTAGAATTAAATATACAGCTTGAGTTCCTGAAAGACATTGAAATACAAAAGTTGGGTTAAAGAACTGTTTTAGTCAGTGTTCTCCAGAAAATGGGGTGCATTTAAACAGAGAAAGGTATTTCCATAATGATTTGTCAGGAAGACTGACAAATCTCAAGTTCTGCAGTCAGCAAGTTAGCAACCCGGGAGCACTGATGCTGCAACTCCAGCATAAGTTGCACCTCAACGGCAGGACCACCGAATGGCGCAGCTCCAGTCCAAATGCCAGTGGCTCACAGTCGAAGCAGAGGCAAGACTTCCACATGGATTCACAAGCAGGAAAGAGCCACAGTCTCAGCTCGGGGCAGTCAGGCAGGAAGAGCCCCTCTTCCTCTCAGTGGCTCAGCCTTTGGCAATCCACTTTAGAGACCCTACCAATTCACGCCCAGACAGAAGTCCACAAATATGCTCACAGACACATCCAGTTCAGGGCCTTACCAATTATCTAAGTAGCCATGGCCTAGTTTAAAAAAAAAAAAGAAAAAAACTTGGGGCTGGGGATTTAGCTCAGTGGTTAGAGTGCTTGCCTTGCAAGACCAAGGCCCTGAGTTCAATCGCCAGCACCAAAAAAAAAAAAAAAAGAAATCTTAAAATTGAATCCGATATATATTAAAAGTGTAGTGTATTGTGACCAAGGAGAAGGAGGTTTAATCCAGGAAAGCAAGAATGATTTAGCTATTAAAAAAAAAAAAGTAAATATATGCAACTTTTAAAAAAATTTAATCATTTATTTTTTCAAATTTTATTTTATTGGTACATTTTAGATATACATAGTGATAATATTCATCATAGGGAATTTGTCCCTGTATATGATACATCTTGTTGCTGCTTTATTTTCCCATTCTCCTCCCTTCAACCCCCTTCTCCCCTTCTTATTTACAAAAGCTTTGTTTTTGTATTTTTCCTTCTACTCTTTTTTTCTTGTTCCTCTGTTCCTCTCCCCCACCTGCTTGTTCCCCTTCCCATTTGAACAATTTCTTCCCTTTCCCAATATAACACATTTTAGTCCTTATTTACACTTTCGGTTTCTCACACCAGAGAAACATATACATCTCAATAGACATAGAAAAGGTATTTGCCAAACTTCAGAATTCATCCATATAAAAGTCGTAAACCAGGAAAAGAGGAAAACACAGTGGTGCTGTATAAAGAAGTGTTTCAGACTTCTGGGAAGATGGTGGAGTGGTGAAAAGCAGAGAAAAAATCTCTCCCAAATTTGTTGTCCAGACACCGGAATATAGCAATTTAGGGAAGAGAAGAAGGAGGGAAGCATGTTCTCAGGACCCAGCAGGGATCTGGGGCTAGAGTTGAAGCCTATGGAGAAAGCAAAAGGAGAGGCCAGCACAGAAGAAGGAGGTGACGAATAGGTGGCACTTTCTCGCGGAGCTCCAGCTCATGGCTGCAGCTTGTGGCCTGGCTTGCAGCCCCAGCTCTCGGTGCAGGTGACACAGCTTGAGCCTGCAGATGCATGGCAACTACTGGTGACCCCAGAGGCCTCCACAGAAAGACACATAAGTGGAGTGGAGTGGATTGGTGGACACAGGAGACTGCAGTGACTGGTGAGTTATCTGAGCTATCTGGTCCTGGACATCCCCCAGGAGAGGGTGGCAATTGGCCAGTCATCATCTCGGAAAGGGGCCAAGCTCACAACTCAGAAAAGCTGCCAGCAGCTTTTGATGCCAGGGCAAGGAGGGGCAAGGTGGAGCAGAGTTCAAACTCAAATTGGCAGGAGGGCAAGTAGCCAAGTTCAAACTGTCAGGGAACTGAGTCTAAGCCAATGAGAGACACACAGTGTGTCTCCAGCTGAACAAATAGGGTTCCAATCCCACAGCCAGAGACCAGGCTGAACTTCAGTGGAGTTAGTGAAGCCTTACTGTTGAACCCAGCTGGGAACACCCACTAATCTGCCATAAATTGCTATAAATCTACTGCTGGGATTAACCAACAAGGACCTGGGCCTGTCTACTCTATCTACCAGTGACAGCAGAGACATGCCTGGAAGCAGACATTTCTTTTTCTTTTCTTCTTCTTCCTCCTCTTCTTCTTCTTCTTTTCTTCTTCTTCCTTCTTCTTCTTCTTTCTTCTTTCTTCTTCTTCTTCTTCTTCTTCTTCTTCTTCTTCTTCTTCTTCTTCTTCTTCTTCTTCTTCTTCTTCTTCTTCTTCTTCTTCTTCTCCTTCTCCTTCTCCTTCTCCTTCTCCTTCTCCTTCTCCTTCTCCTTCTCCTTCTCCTTCTCCTTCTCCTTCTCCTTCTCCTTCTCCTTCTCCTTCTTCTTCTTCTTCTTCTTCTTCTTCTTCTTGGTATGTTTTCCCCTCTATGCTCTTCCCTTTCTTGTTTTTATAGGAGGTGAATTTCTAGCTTTTTGCTGTTATTGTTTTGCTTTGTCATTGTTTTTATTTCTTCTTTCACTCCTTCCCTCCTGTTTTCTTTACTGGTTCCCCAAAGTTTGCATAATTTCCCCCTGTTTTCCAACCTTGTTTCTGATCTATTTCTCTCCTTCTATTTTTCTTTTCCTTCCTCCTAATCTCTTTTGAATTTTCTCTGCTGAGGGTAAAATTGCTGTACTGAGGGCGTATTTACTATATACACGTTTCTGGTTTATTTTGGATATTGTTATATAACTATGAATCTAGTTCATATGGTTAAAGGTGGCAGATCAATAGTCACCACAGTTTGTCATTTCCTAGGCTGTGTTTGACGCTTTTGTTGCTGATTGTACTCCTTTGGCCAAGGTGACAGAATTGTTCTAATCAGTTTTTTCTTGTATGCCACGACTGAGATGGGCAGACGGTCATAAATAACACTATAGGCCATGGTCAAAGAACCAGGGGCTGGACAAATAGACAGCAACTTCTCCGCCCTAAGAAATCGAAGCAATAAGATCTTGCAACAGACTCAAAACATAAAAACCAGCTACACCTGGAAGACATCTCTGAGGAAGTAGTCATTCCCAAAGGGTTCTCAAAACTAACAAAAACGCTACCTGCCATAGGCAATTCATAAGTATCAACCCAGGAAATAAAATAAAGAAGAAAAAATAGAAAATGAGAAGACATCCAAACAAGATGCAACCCCAGACTTCCAGCTCACCAAAAGCAAAGCCAGGGAGTAACAAGGTGGAACAGTCTGAAAGCTTCCCACCCAGACTCTTGGAAGCAGTAACAGCAGAAGTAACAAAGCAGATGAATGAGACTCTAGAAAAAAAAGAAATCACTTCCAGAATGAAGGACATGATTAGTGATGCTAGAGGAGATACAGGGAAAAAAAATAGAGGAGCTTAGGAAAATGATGGAAACCATAAATGCCCAACACAGGAAAGAAATGGAATCCATGAAACAGATTCAAACAGATAGTCAGGAGATTAAAAATTCCATTGAAAGTATAGGCAGTAGAATGAAACAATGTGAAGAGAGAATTTCAGATATAGAAAATGAGATTGTGATTAATGATAGAGAAAAGAAAGAGGTCTCAAAGTGGTAAGGGACCATGAAAAGTCAATACAGCAGCTGCTAGATGACACAAAGAAAATTAACATACAATTGATTAGAGTCAATGAAAAAGCATGAGATAGTACAAATGACATAAAAAACCTGCTCACAGAAGTAATGGCAGAAAACTTCCCAAGTATGGAAAACGAACTGGACATACAGATAAGTGAGGCATACAGAACTCCAATTAGCCGCTATCAACAAAAATCTACTGCAAGGCATATAATAGTCAAGATTCCAGATATTCAACACAAGAACAGAATATTGAAAGCTGTTAGAGAAAAGAAACAAATAACCTATAAAGGAAAGACCATCAGATTTCCAGCAGACTTCTCAATACAAACCCTCAAGTCAAGGAGAGCTTGGAGTGAAGTATTTAAAAGACAACAACCTTCAGCCCAGATTGATATACCCTGCAAAACTATCTTTCAAAATTGATGGAGAAATAAGATATTCCATTACAAAGAACATCTGAAGAGATTCATGACCACCAAACCAGCACTCCAAAATATTTTGAAGGACATTCTAGAAAGAGAAAATGAGGACTACAAATCCAGGAATTGCAACAGAATAAATTCTTCAGGCAAGGCAGGTAATAAAACAGAAGGAAAAGTAGGAAGCCAACAACAGGTAAATAACATGACAAGAATAAAGCAACATATGTCAGTTATAACCATCAATGTAAATGATCTCAACTCACCAATCAAAAGAAGCAGACTGGCAGAATGGATCAAGAAACAAGAACCAACAATATGTTACATACAAAAACACACTTAATCTAAAAAGAAATTCATAGACTGAAAGTCAAAGGATGGAAAGCAATACTTCATGTGACAGGAACCCAGAAAAAAATAGGAGTAGCTATTCTACTTGCAAACTGAGTAGAGTCTTCAAGCCAAGGCTAAATAAGAGAGATAAAGAAGGTCACTGCATCCTTGTAAAGGGAACAATCCAAGAAGAGATGACAGTCCTAAATATATATGCACCAAATAACAGTGCACCTAACTATATACAACAAATATTAATAGACGTGAAAAACCAAATAAGCACTAATACAATTGTCATAGGGTACTTCAATACCCCACTGTTACAAATAGACAGATCAACTAGACAAAAATTCAACAGGGAAATATCAGAACTAAGCCAAACTCTTGCACAAATGGATCTAGTAGATGTATGCAGAGTATTCCACCCCACAACATCAGAATACACATTCTTCTCAGGTGCACATGGGACTTTCTCCAAAATAGACCACATACTAGCTCATAGAACATGCTTACGTAAATGCAAAGAAATCAAAATTATTCCATGCATACTATCAGACCATAGTGCCTTGAAACTGGAAATAAACAACAAAAGGAACCACAAAAACTTCATGAACACATGGAAATTAAGTAGCACCCTCTTGAACAATCAGTGGGTCACAGATGAAATTAAAGACGAAATTAGACAGTTTCTACAATTGAATGATAATGCCAATACAATCTACCAAAATTTATGGGACACAATGAATGTAGTCCTATGAGGGAAAATTATAGCACTGAACTCCCATATCAGAAAAACAGAGCAAGTTCATAAACAACCTAATGTTGAACCACAAGCTTCTAGAAAAAGAAGAGCAACTCAAACCCAAAGCTCACACAAGGGAAAACATTATAAAGATCAGAGCCAAAATTAATGCAATTGAAACTAAGAAAACATTACAAAGAATCAATGAATCAAAGAGTTTGTTCTTTGAAAAATTAAATAAAATTGACAAATCCTTTGGCAACCTTATTTATAAAAGGAAAGAAAAGACTCAATTTCATACAATTAAGAATGAAAAGGGTGAAATCACAACAGATCCGGCAGAAATACAAAAGATCATCAATACCTATTTTGAGAACCTGTATTCTAATAAGATCGAAAATACAGAAGAAATAGACAGATTTCTAGGTACATATAAATTACCAAAACTGGATCAAGAAGATATAAAACTCTAAATAACCCAATATCAGCCACTGAAATTGAAGAAGTAATTAAAAACCTACCAACAAAGAAAAGCCCAGATCCTGATGGATCTGCAGAATTCTACAAGAAATTTAGAGACAATTTAATGCCACTAATTCTGAAACTCTTTAATGAAATTGAAACAGAAGCAATACTCCCAAATTCATCCCTGGAAGCAAGCATCACCCTGATACCAAAGCCAGAGAAAGATCCAACAAAAAAAGAGAACTACAGGCCAATCTCATTAATGAACATAGATGCAAAAATCTTCAATAAGATATTGGCAAACAGAATACAACAAATTATCAAGAAGCTTATACACTATGACCAAGTAGGATTCATTCCAGGGATGCAGGGATGGTTCAACATACGCAGATCAATAAATGTGGTACACCATATTAACAGAGCCAAGGACAAAAACCATATGATCATCTCAACAGGCACAGAAAAAGTATTTGACAAGGTCCAACACCCATTCATGATAAAAAAAATAAACCCTGCAGAAAATTGAAATAGATGGTCTTTGTCTCAATCTAATAAAAGCCATCTGTGACAAACCAACAGCCCACATCATTCTAAATGGTCAAAAACTGAAAGCTTTAACTCTAAAATCTGGAACAAGACAAGGATGTCCACTCTTATTCAATATAGTTCTGGAAACATTAGCCAGAGCAATCAGACAAGAGAAGGAAATAAAAGGAATAAAGTTAGGAAAAGAAGTTAAATTATCATTATTTGCAAATGATATGATTCTCTATATAGAGGACCCCAAAAACTCCACCAAAAGACTCTAGATTTAATAACCAAATTCAGCAGTGTAGCTGGATACAAAGTCAACACTCAGAAATCAATAGCATTCCTGTACACAAATAACAGACCCACTGAGAAAGAAATTAGGTCAACAACACCTTTCACAATAGCATCCAAATAAATGAAGTACCTAGGAGTCAGTCTAACAAAGGAAATAAAAGATCTATACAATGAAAACTACAGTACTGTGAAAAAGGAAATTGAAGAAGATATCAGAAAATGGAAAGATATCCCTTGTTCTTGGGTGGAAAGAACCAATATAGTGAAAATGGCCATACTCTCAAAACTGTTATACTGATTTAATGCAATCCCAATTAAAATATCCATTGCATACCTCATAGAATTAGAGGACAAAATCCTACAGTTCATTTGGCCAGAAGAAACCTAGAATAGCAAAAACAATTCTGGGCAACAAAAGCAAAGCAGGGGCCATCACAATCCCTGATCTGAAATTATATTACAAAGCTACTGTAATAAAAAACAACATGGTACTGGCACAAAAACAGACCCCAGGACCAATGGAGCAGACTAGAGGATGAAGAAACAGGTCCAAACACACTCAGTCACTTTATCTTTGACAAAGTGGCCAAACAACTTCACTGGAAGAAAGATAGCCTCTTTAATAAATGGTGCTGGAAAAACTGGCTCTATGCATGCCAAAATAAAAACTAGACTCGTATCTTTCCCCACGCACTAAGCTGAAATCAAAGTGGATCAAAGATCTAAATATTAAAACAGAAACACTAAATTTATTGGAAGATAGAATAGGTAGAACTTCAAGATATAGGTGTAGGCAAGGACTTTATGAACAAATCCCAAATTGCCCAGGAAATATCACAAAGAAGCCACACTGGGATCTAATCCTATTAACAAGCTTTTGCACAGCAGAAGAAACCATCAACAGAGTGAAGAGATAAGCCACAGAGTGGGAAAAATCTTTGCCAGCTATTCCTCCAACAAAGGACTAACATCTCTAATATACAAAGAACTCAAAAAAATCAGACCCCCCAAATTTAAAGACCCAATCCCAAAGTGGGCAGCAGAAATGAATAGACACTTCTCAGATGAAGAAGTAGAAACAGCAGATAGACATATGAAAACATCTTCACCATCACTGGTCATTTGAGAGATGCAAATTAAAACAATACTGAGATTCCACCTCATTCCAGAAAGAATGGCTATTATCAACAGATCAGTCTATAACAAATAATGGAGGGGCTGTGGAGAAAAAGGAACCCTTCTCCACTGTTGGTGGAAATGTAGACTGGTGCAACCACTATGGAAATCACAGTGGAGATTCTTCAGGGCACTAGGACTAGAGGTTCCATTTGATCCAGGTATTCCCCTCCTTGCTATCTTCCCAAAAGAATTAAAAGCATCATACCACAGCAATATGTGCACACCCATGTTTAAAGTGGGACAGTTTGTAATAACTAAATCTTGGAAACAGCCCAAATGCCCATCAACTGAGGAATGGATTAAAAAAGTGTTTTTTTTAATACAATGGAGTACTACTCTGCCATAAAGAACAATAAACTTGTCACATTTCTAGGTGAATGGATGCATTTTGAGACCATAATCGTAAGTGAAATAAATCAGATGCACATGTTTAAATACTGCATTATATTTCTTTGGTGAGAAATTGAAGTGTAAATAAAGACTAAAATGCATTATATCTGGAAAGGGAAGAAAGTGTTCAAATGGGAAAAGGAACAGGGAGGGGGAGGGAGAAAGGAACAGAAGGACAAGAGAAGTAAGAAATAGAAGAAAAAATGGAAACAAAGCTTTTGTAAATGAGAAGGGAGTAGGAGGTGACTAGAGGGGAGGGGAATGGGAAAAAAAGAAGCAATAAGATATATCATGTACAGGTACAATCCCCTCTGATGACTGTTATCACTATGTACATCTAAAATGTACCATTAAAATAATATTTTAAAAAAGAAGTGTTACAGAAATCATAAACAAAAATAAATTGGGACAATGCTTTGGCTATTGTCTCAGAAAAAGAATTGCATTGGCAAAGTTTATTGTCACTGTCACTTTGAATTCAGAAGTAGTCACAGAAAAAGATAATGCTGACAGCATCAATGATGGTGATTATATTCTATTTAGAAAAGTTGGCAGAGGAGCTGAGAGGCTCTGCATGTGGTTCCAAAAGCGATGCCTGCGGAGCCTAAACTGACCTTGATAGATAGCAAGACGTCAATTTTTATTAGCACTAGTCTCACTTTAACTTGGTCTTAAACACCCAGAAGAAAAGTACAACGAAAGATGCATAAAACAATACCATAGCTGGATGTGGTTCTTTTCTCCAATCTGCCTTTCCATTCTAGTGCCATGCTTTGGTCATACATGCTTTAATCTCTTAGGAAATTTGTTTATTCTCACCTAGAGGATGCCAAACTTCAAGTGGTCATACAGATGGAACCAACTACAAATATGCTGGCCTCCTTTCACTGGGACCCACTAGATCAACTTGTGAAGGGAGTTCATAACTGCTAGACTACAACATGACGTCTATACAAGGCCCAACAGATTAGCTCTTCAGAGGTCACTGACTGCGGTCTACCTGATGCCGACACTTCTCAGCTTGAAGCAGCTAGATGGAAATCTCGCCCATTCTCCCCTTACCGCAGTTAGGGATATTTCTTCAGAGGGGGGGAATATTACAGACAGCGAAGTAAGGCAGAAATATTATAGGCAGTCAGACAGGGTTGGGCTCTCAATGGAGTCAATACACAAGAGGAGAATACACTACAACTATGTCTGGAGGCACATCCATTGAAAGTCAGGACTCAAGATAAGGCCAAGGGATAAACAATGAACTGAAGATCACACTCATCTGATCCAATAAAGTCTAGGTCACCCAGGTGGGCGACCAAGACCTCCAGATCCACCCCATCCTGAAATGTCTTTATTCTTTCCATGTTCATTTGCTATGTGACCTTCTTCACCATTGTATCAATATTATCTAAGTGACTACACTTGTAATATTATTGGTTAATCACCATTTTGACACATATTGTACCCGCCTCATGATTTTGCTCTATAAAACTTCCCCTGAAAAGTGAGCTCATTGGCAACCCACTCGGGTCCCCTCCTGTCTCTCAGGAGCTCTCTTTCTGTCTCTCAATAAATTTTCTACTCTTAAAAAAAAAAAAAGAAAAATTTTTCTCAGGACAGTGCATCTTTTTTGTTAGTGTGTGTTTGCAATAAGTCACAGTTACATTCATCGTGGAAAACAGGTACACATACACATCCTGTCTTCATCATTTTTACCTCCACTTTGCCCTCCTTTGCTCTCTGTCCCTGGATCACCTTCACATCTCCACAGACCCACTTCCTTTTTCCTTTCTTTTATTTTGCTCTTTATTTATATTTTAGATTTCGAATATTAAAGAAACCATATAATATTTAATAGTTGGTGTCTAATTAATTTCACTTACAATTTTGATCTCAGGAGTCATCCATTTTTCTGCAGGTGATTGAAATGTATACTTCTTCATGGATAAGTAATACATTCTCCATAAAGAAAAATTGTACCATATTTTCTTAGCTATTTATCTATTTTTAAGGAAATTGTTTCCCTCTAGTAGTAAACTAAATACCCTAATGATATTTATACCATTCTCTTAGTGTATGTTTGCAGTACATAATGTTTACAGTACATAATATTTACATTCACATTGTACTGAACATATCTTAATTCTTTTTATTCCCCTTACAATCTCCTCCCTCCATCTGTAGATCTACTTCCTATTTATAAAAGATCCATCTCCCCATTTACTATTTACATGGTGAATGAACTTTCTGATCACTTATTTATGGATGTATGAACTTTTAATGATATATGAACTTTTTGATGATTTTGGTTCTGTTTGCCAATATCTTGTTGAAGATATTTGCATTTATGTTTATTAAAGGGATTGACCTGTAGTTTACTTTTTGTTAGTTGGGTCCTTTTCTGGTTTTTGAATCAGGGTAACATAAGCTTCCAGGAATGAGTTTAAAAGTACTCTTTCCCTTTCAATTCCATTAAAGGGTTTGAGGGTTGTTGGGGTTAATCCCCCCTGAAGTTTTTATAACATTCAGTGATGAATCTTTCAGGTCCTGAACGTTTCTTAGTTGGTTTTTCTTTTGCTTTTTGGTGGTTTTTTTTTTTTCCTGCTTCAATTTTATTGCCCATTATTGTATTGTTTAAGGTTTTTTATATCTTCTTGGTTCAGTTTTGGTACTTCATATGTGTCTAGGAATCTGTCCATTTATTCTAGATTCTCCAATTTGTTGGAGTACAATTTTTTTGTAGTAATTTCTAGTGATCTAGATTTCATCATGTTCATTGTGATTTCACCTTTTTCATTTCTAATTGTATTGATATTGGTACCTTCTTTTTGATAGGTTTGGCCAAAGATTTGCTATTTTCTTTATTCTTCCAAAGAATGAGCTCTTTGATTCATCAATTCTTTGCATTGTCATTTTAGTCTAACTTTCATTAATTTTACACAGTGATCTTTATGATTTCCTTCCTTGCACTAGGTTTGAGTTTGATCATTTTTGTTTTTCGAGGACTTTGAGGTTCAACATTAGATTATTTACTTGAGCTCACTCTGTTTACCTAACGTAGGAGTTCATAGCTATAAACTTCCCTCTTGGCACAGCTTTCATTACATCTCATAGGTTCTGGAATGTTGTATTGGCCTTATCATTTGATTCTAGAAATTAATTAATTTCTTCCTTGATTTTTTCTGTGACACATTGAGTGTTCAGGAGTTTGTTATTTAATATCCAGGTGTTTGCAAAATTTCTGTGGTTTCTTTTGCAATTGATTTGGAGTTTCAGTACACTATGATCTGATAATATATATGAGATAGTTTTGATTCTTTTGTATTTACTTAAATAAGCTTTATGGACTAGTATGTGTTCTATTTTTATGAGAGTTCCACATACTGCTTAGAAGAATACATATGGTATTATATTAGGATAGAATGCTCTGTAGATATCTATTACATTTGTTCAAACATATAGTTCAGCTTTTATATTTATTTGCTAATTTTTAAACATGATTTATGTAATTTGTTAAAGTGGGGTACTGAGGTTGCTTATTATGACTGCATTGGTGTTTATCCAATCTTTTATGTCCAGTAGTGATTATTATGGAAGTCAAGTGGACAAGTATGTAGTTATAAATATTTATAATTGCATCTCTTCCTATTGAAATGTTCCTTTAACTAATATGTAGTGACCTACTTTGCCTCTTGTGATCTGTTTTAGCTTGATGCCTACTTTGTCTGAGAATAAATTTGCTACCTAAGCTTGCTTTTTGGATCCCGATGCATGGAACATTGTTCTGCATCCTTTGATTCTTAGTCTACAAATTGTTTTTGGAGTCGATGTGTTTCTTGTATACAACATACTGTTGAATTTTGCTTCTTGGTCCATTCTGCCAATTTCTGTATTTTGATTGGGGAATTGAGACCATTCATAATGAGAGTTATTACTGAAATTTATTGATTTATTCTTGTCATTGTATTATTCTTCTGTTGTTGACTCTTTTTTTTTCTTTTTAACTGCTCGTCCTGCTTAATGTTTTTATTCCATCAGACATTTTACACCTTTGTTGGCTTCATTGTCTCTGTCTAGGATATCACTGAATATTTTTAGAGTGCTGGTTTGGTGGTCATCAGTTTCTTAAAATATTCTTTGTCACAGAATGTCCCTATTTCTCTATTGATTTTGAAAAGTTGTTTTGCAAGATATATTAGTCTGGGTTGAAAGTTGTTTTCATTTGGAGTTTGAAATATTTCACTCCAAACACTCCTGGTCGTTAATGTTTGTGCTGAAAAGTCTGTTGTAATCTTTGTGGGTTTACTTTTATAAGTGATTTTTTTTTTGGCTTATCTCTGACAGCTTTTAACAATCTGTTCTTGAGATGGACTTGGTATAATTTTCACTATGATGGGCTTTATGTAGGGAGCTTGTTTTTTTTTTTTTGGTCATAATCATCTGTATTTCTATAAGTCTCGCTTAACTGTGTGTTGAATTATTCCCCATTCTTAGAAAATTTTCTTTTGTGATTTCTGTAAACAGATTTTTTTTTATTTCATGTGTACTGCCCTCTAATTTTTCTCTAACTCAATTAAGCTTAGGTTAGTCTTCTTGATGTCATCTAGTAGCTGTTGGATCAATTTTCCTTGTTGCTTTTAAGCTATCTCTAATAGGGAAAATGAGGACTGAAGAAAAAAGAATAGAGTGGAAAGAAGGTTAAACAGAGAAAAGAGAACAGAGACAGCAACGAATAAGGGAAAAAATTAAAAATTAAAAGTAAATAAAAATACTATTGATACAAAGGCAAGAAACAAGATCAAGAAGAGAAAAAAACAGCAAGAACCTAGAACAGACAAGCAAGAAAGGAAACAAACAATAAACTACCACATGGCAATCATACCATTTAGCTAGACTGTCAGTACTGTGCCGTTTTTGCTTTATCTGCAGTTTACTTGCAGGCAGCAAAGCTTGTTTCCCCTGCCTACAGCTGGTAAACTGCCTTCCTGGGAGTTCTGAGGGTTGTCAGTCTCTCTGGACCCCCACTTCCTGGCTGCAAGCTGTGCCTTGGGTGTGGCCAACTGCAGATCTTTGTCTCTGCTTCAAGATCCAACCACCTCAATTAATTTGCAAAGAAGCAGGTATGAGACAGTTTATCTGGTACATGTTTCTCTATCAATTCTTACCAGTAATCCACTGCTTCTCCCCATGCTTTTGGGCATATATCACAGAATCTCTGTGTTCGCCCACCACTGGCCTTCTGCCCAGTATAGTGCCAAAAGGTGCCTCCCCCAGGCAATGCCCTTCCTTCTTTTGCTCTCAGACCTTTGTCTATCCCTGACCCAAGAGCTCTGGTTTCTAACAGTTCCCAAGCTCAGCGGATGGCTTCCTTTGCCCATGAAGGATAGTGGGTGGTGAGCAGGATTTTCTGATGTTTAAGATCTTTCTGGAATTTGGGAAAACAATAGGGAGCATGAGGTCTTTGTCTTACAATGTTGATCATCTCTGGACCATCTCTGTTGACTTTCTCCCTTCTCCCATGTCTCCAGGAATGCAACCTATGTGTCCCTGCCAGCAGGATTAGTGCCACCCATAGTTGGCAGTGTTCAGCTCTCTCCAGGGCTGGGGGGCCACCCTTGTCAAAATTGGGCAGGTAGACTGTGGCAGGGACACAGTGTTCCCTGGTATTTAGGAGGATGATGGTGGGGGAGGGACTGATTTTTCTGTGACTTTCCCTTTTTCTAGTTGCAATTTGAAGCTTCTCTGGGGGCCCAACCACAGTGCTCTCTCACACTGGTTTTTCTCTTCCAGGTATGTAGGGAGCTATCCCAGGAGTCTGGTCTCTGCAGTGCTGTCTGCTTCCCTCAGGTGGTTAGGACTGCTCCCGTGGTGGTGCTTTGGTGAGTAAAGAGTGTGTGTGGAGGAGTGGTAGGCTGCTTGCCAGAGAACTGGTTTTTCAGATCAATTTTCCTTATATGGAAAATTGATCTGTGATTGCCTCCCACATTTCAGAATACATGTTTTATCTGGTATCTCTCCTCCAAGCTTTTCTAAAAGGATCTTCTTCTCTAACTGGCCCGATTGGAATCCACATTCATCTGCTGATGAGTATATAGGACACTTCCATAATTTAGCCATCACGAATTGTGTTGCTATATTCACGAGTATTCATGCATCACCATTATATATGACTTTACTTGTTTTGAGAACATACCCAAGAGAGGTATGGTTGGATCAAATGGAATTCCTATTTTTAGTTTTTGGAAGAATGTTCACGTTAATTTTTGAAGTAGTTGAACTTACTAGATTATATTCTCACCAACAATGTAGACGGACTTCTTTTCCCCACAGCCTTAGCAACATTTGTGGTTTCTTTGGGTCCTTGAAGATAGCTATTCTTACAGGAGTAAGATGGAACCTCGGTGTTGTTTTGATTTGCATTTCTCTAATGACTGAAGACACTGAACATGTTTTCACATATTTATTAGCCATTTGCACTTCTTTTAGGGGGAGGGGCTGCTGGAGATCACACTCAGGGCCTTCCACTTGCTAGGCAAGCACTCTATCACATGAGCTAAATCCCCAACCCCGGCACTTCTTCTTTTGAGAAGTATCTATTCATTTCAAATGCCCATTTTTAGATTGGGTTTATTATTTTGAGAAGTCTAATTTCTTAGGTTCTTCACATATTCTAGATTCAAGTCCTATATGTAGATGTCAATTTTTTTTCCAATTCTGTAGGCTGTCTCTTCACTCTTTTGCTTGTTTCCTTTGCTGTGCAGGTTTTAATTTGATACAATCCCATTTGGTAAGTCATGGTATCGTGTCTTATGCAATTGTTGTTCTGTTCAGAAAGTCCTTGCTTATGCCTATGTCTTCAATAGGTGTACACATTTTATATTATAGCAGATTTATTGTTTCTGTTTCTCTGTCTAAATCTTTGATCTATTGGCTTTGATTTTAGTACAGGATGAAAGATACAGATATAGATACAGATTTACTGTTGTTCTTCTGCATGTGGATAACCAGTTTTCCCAGCATCATTTGTTGAACAGGCTGTCTTTTCTCCAGTATGTGTTGTCAGCTCCTTTACAAAAAAATCAGTCTATCCTCTGGCAACAGCTTCCAGTCCTCCCACTTATAAAATCTGTTCACTTACTCCCCAAATCCTTAAACATGTCACACTCTAAAAGTCTGAAATCTCACTATCTAGCTCACATCCTTCCTATCTCCAAACAGTGAGATCTGTATTCAGTAAAGGGGGAAGCCGCTTTGATATCATGTGAATTTTCTCAAATCAACATTATAAGGCAAAGACATGTTCAGTGGCCTTCCAAGAACCAACTCTGACTCTTTTCTCTCACAAATCCAACCCAACAAATGAAATTCTTGGGTTTCAAGACTAATGTTTGTGCTATAAAATTTTCCAGTACTATTGAAGTCTACTCAGTTGAGCCTATACTTTTGCTTTTGTGATTAGTCCTGCAATAAATATGGAAGTTCAGATATTTCTTTGCATACCAGTTTTATCTCCTTTTGGATAAATACCCAGTAGTTGGATTGTTGAATCATATAGTGATTTTATTTTTAACTATTTTTCATAATCATTGTACCTATTAATATTCCCAACAACAGTGTATGAGAGCTCCTTTTTCTCTATATTGTCCCTAGCATTTATTTTCTTTTGATTTTTGGCCTTTCTAACGGAGGTGAGATGATATATCTCATTGTGGTTTTGAGTTGCATTTCTCTAATGACTGGTGATGTTGAGCAATTTTTCACACACTTGTTAGCCCTTTCTGTATCTTCTTTCTTCTTTTTTAAATTTTATTTTAATGGTACATTTTAGATGTCCATAGTGATAACACTCATCAGAGGAGATTTGTACCTGTACATGACATATCTTATTGCTTCTTTTTTTCCCATTCCCATCTCCTCACCACCCCCTCCCTATTTACAAAAGCTTTGTTTCCATTTTTTCCTTCCATTTCTTATTTCTCTTGTCCCTCTGTTCCTTTCCCCCTCCCTTGTTCTCTTTCCCATTTGGACATTTTCTTCCCTTTCCCAATATAATACATTTTAGTCTTTACGTACTCTTCAGTTTCTCACACCAGAGAAACTATGTTGTATTTAAACATGAGTGTCCGATTTATTTCACTTAGGAGTATGGTCTCAAGATGCATCCATTTACCTAGGAATATCTCAAGCTTATCATTCTTTATGGCAGAGTAGTACTCCATTGTATAAAAATACCACATTTTCTTTATCCATTCTGCTGTTGATGGGCATTTGGGCTGCTTCCACGATTTAGCTATTACAAACTGTGCTGCTATAAACATGGGTGTGCATATATCCCTGCGGTATGATGCTTTTAATTCTTTTGGGAAGATACCAAGAAGTGGAATAGCTGGATCAAATGGAATCTCTAGTCCTAGTTCCCTGAGGAATCTCCACACTGATTTCCATAGTGGTTGCACCAGTCTACATTCCCACCAACAGTGGACAAGTGTTCCTTTTTCTCCACAGCCCCTCCAGCATTTGTTATTGGCTGATTTGCTGATAATAGCCATTCTTTGTGGAGTGAGGTGGAATCTCAGGGTTGTTTTAATTTGCATCTCTCAAATGACCAGTGATGTTGAACATTTTTTCATATGTCTATCTGCTGTTTCTACTTCTTCATCTGAGCAGTGTCTATTCATTTCTGCTGCCCACTTTTGGATTGGGTCTTTAAATTTGGGGGGTCTGGTTTTTTTGAGCTCTTTATATATTCAAGATGCTAGTCCTTTGTCAGAGGAATAGCTGGAAAAATTTTTTCCCACTCTGTGGACTGTCTCTTCATTCTGTTGGTAGTTTCTTTTGCTGTGCAAAAGCTTTTTAATAAGATCAGGTCCCCGTTGTTGATTCTTTGTGATATTTCCTGGGCAACTAGGGATTTGTTCATAAAGTCCTTGCCTACATTTATGTCTTTGAGAGTTCGACCTATTCTATCTTCCAATAGATTTAGTGTTTCTGTTTTAATATTTAGATCTTTAATTCACTTTGATTTCAGCTTAGTGCATGGGGAGAGATATGGGTCTAGTTTTAACCTTCGGCATATGGAGAGCCAGTTTTTCCAGCACCATTTATTAAAGAGGCTATCTTTCTTCCAGTGAGGTTGTATGGCCACTTTGTCAAAGATAAGGTGACTGAGAGTGTTTGGACCGATTTCTTCATCTTCTTGTCTGTTCCATTGGTCCTGGGGTCTGTTTTTGTGCCAGTACCATGCTGTTTTTATTACAGTAGCTTTATAGTATAGTTTTAGGTCAGGGATTGTGCTGTCCCTTGCTTTGTTTTTGTTGCCCAGAATTGCTTTTGCTATTCTAGGTTTCTTTTGGTTCCAAATGAATTTTAGGATTGTCTTCTCTAATTCTGTTAGGTATGCTACTGGTAACTTAATTGGGATTGCATTAAATCTGTATAGCAGTTTTGGGAGTATGGCCATTTTCACTATATTAGTTCTTCCTACCCAGGAGCAAGGGATATCTTTCCATTTTCTGATGTCTTCTTCAATCTCCTTTTTCAAAGTACTGCAGTTTTCATTGTATAGATCTTTTACTTCCTTCGTCAGATTGATTCCTAGGTACTTCATTTTTTTGGATGCTATTGTGAAAGGTGTTGTTTCCCTAATTTCTCTCTCAGTGAGTCTGTTGTTTGTGTACAGGAATGCTATTGACTTCTGAGTGTTGACTTTGTGTCCAGCTACATTGCTGAATTTGGTTATTAAATCTAGGAGTCTTTTGGTGGAGTTTTTGGGGTCTTCTATATAGAGTATCATGTCATCTGCAAATAATGATAATTTGACTTCTTCTTTTCCTATCCTTATTTCTTTTATTTCTTTCTCTTGTCTAATTGCTCTGGCTAATGTTTCCAGAATTATATTGAATAAGAGTGGTGAGAGCGGGCATCTTTGTCTTGTTCCAGATTTTAGAGTGAAAGCTTTTAGTTTTTGACCATTTAGTATGATTGTGTATCTTCTTTTGAGAGATGTATACCCATATCATTTGAACATTTTTAGATTGAATAATTTCTTTGCTGTTGAGCTGTTTACATGTTATGGAAATTAGTACTTTGTCAGATGAATAGTCGTAAGTATTCTCCCATTCTGCAGGTTGTCGCTGCACTCTGTCTCTGCACTCAGGTTGTTTCCTTTACTGTGCAAAAGTATAGATACAATAAAAAATACTTAGGAAGAATAAATTCTAATAAACAGTAGGGTAAATATATCTTAAAGCAGTTTATTATATTTCATAAAATTTAGAAGAATGAAGAGACTTTCAACACACAGAAATAATAAATGTTTTAAGGACATGGAAATGTTGAGCACAGTAATTTGACTACTACACTTTGAAAGAATATATCAAATTCTCACACTGATACTATAAATATGTCTAATTATTACATATTGATTTGAAATGTTAAAGTCAAGTCAGAAATATATTTCTTTGTTTTTAATCTCCCTAAGAAAATATATGCTAAGGTTGAATGAGCTTTATGAAAGATTGGAGACAGAGAGATTGCTGCAGTCTTCTAGACCGGGGCCCCCATGCAGGCCAGTGCTGGTGCTGTTAGAAATCAGGAGCACAGCAGGCCAGGGTGGCAGGCACAGGACCCTGCAGTGGTTCACATTGCTCGCACTGTACCTGGGCTCTGTCTCCTGTCAGATCAGAGGCAGCACTAGATTCTCATGGACACATGAACTCTGCTGTGAACTGTGCGTGTGAAGGGTCTGGGCTGTGCATTCCTTATGATAATCTAATCCTGAAATTATCTATACTGCCACGGAAAAACCACCTTCCATAAAGCCAATCCCTGGTCCTCACTGCTCTGGACATATAGTATTGCAGACCCAATATTCATTTTTGTAGTGAGCCAATGACTTCATCTTTCCGCAATGATAATGGTGAAACTATTTATTCATTAGGTAGTACTGACTCGGTCCAAAATACAGCCTATTGTTCTGTGATTTTCCACACCAGAAAACCTTGTAAAGACCTCCAAACCATAATAAGTACTCAACACACTTTAGTCATTATCAATAGTGGTAGTAATTTACTGATAATGAAGTATTATAATAGTGCCGGGAATTTTTAGTTCTCTCACTAATTGAACAATATTGTAAAGTAAACTAACCAGTAGGTGGGGATATTGAATAATATTTTTCTAAGCTGTCCCCAACCCTGTTCCTGATTTTTAAAGGAAAGAAAAATCAGTCTGTGAAAATACTTCCATCTTCATGTATTAATTAATCTCTTTTTAGTGGAAAATTTCCTCAAAACTATAAATAACTTTGTAAAACCTATAAAATAACCATTAAAATGACTGGATTCAGCCTAGAATGTGAATTCTGGAGCTCTGGGGCAGGGGCGTTCTCTCAGTGTGAGGGTAGCAATTCAGCTTTTGCCTCCAGGCTGCTTAGTGGGCTCTCAGTCAATGCCTCCTTGAAACTTTGAAGGTAGTGCTTTGGAAGTGGAGACATGTAGGTGTCTATCTGTGACCAGGGTTGTGAAAATACAAGGGTAAAGCCTCATTCTAGTTTCTTTCCTTCTCTTGATAGCTATGGAATGACTCCTGACTGGTGCCAGAGCTAAATCACATGCTTTCCATACTTTGATGCCCTTAGCCCTCATACCTAGCCCAGGAGATTGGTACTATTAGCTACATTTTACAGGTAAGGGAGCTGGGAAGTAAAGTCCCTTGGCTAGGTTTATCCAAATAGTAAATGATAGAGACAGGATTTGAATCTAGCCTTGGATGCCCTAGTCTGCCTAATAATATTTCAAAATGTAATTACTGAATTTTAAACAGCTACTAATTAAACATATGCATTGGCCTATGTTTATCACAATGCTATTCACAATAGCTATGCTATGGAGTCAGTCTACAGATAAAAACATGGCAAGGGTTCTTCAGGGCTGAGGAGAGGTAGTGATACTCACAGGGTGCTCAGATGTGAACTGCAGAAAGCAAGGTGCTCAGAAACTTGGGGCAAAAAAAGACCCCTGTATAGAAGACAACATGACGAGTAAGCACACCAGATAATTCCAGTGTCAGGGTTGTTTAGTAAAAGAAGCAGAGCCCTTCCTTGATCCTGGCAATGCTTACATTCCAGGATTGGTGAATATACCATGTTGGGGAAAGAACGAAACGCCAGGAAGAATACATACACAGAAACGGCAGACGGGTTGCTACGATCCATGCCCAGCCTAGCAACTCCCCCTAGAGTTCCCTGTCCAAACTTCCTTCTTACTGGAAGATGGAGCTGATGAATGAGATAGTCATAGATCAGGACACCAAAGAAACCAAACACCAGAGAATCATTTGGAGGGCAGTGACTGAATTAGAACAAGTGAGCTCCTGGGAAAAAAAAAACTAGGGCATGGTCCTAGTCAGGGACCTGGAACCAGACACTGAGAGATCCATGGCTCAGTCAGTCACTGGGGTGGGCAAGGATGTGGCCAGTGTGATCCACAGCAGGAGAAAAGAAACTTGAGCAGGGCCACAGTAGGTATTCTCCCACCATTCCCTCATATAACAAGAAGCTCTGTGTTGGTGGGACATCCTAAGGAACACAGAACCACATGACCTCCAGACACTGCCGAGCTCAAAGCCCAGCCAGGCAAAAGTGCCTGAGTGTCTTCCAGATAAAAGCAACATGAGTTCACAGGCTAGATAGAGTATAGTAAGGCAGAAGCTGTGGAGGACAGCCATGGGTGGGAGAGTGGCACTTGGTGCTCACCTGGAGTGTTACAGGAAGAGTAGACATAAGCAGCTGAAGGGATAAATGCAAATAGAAGGGGAGAGATTGCGAAAGTCCCTCCAGAAAGTAGTGGAAGATGGAGTACTTGACAGCCACTGTGACCTCCCTTCCCCGACGCAGTTGAGAGTATCTGATCATGTGACAGAGGGGGAAAAAATTTCTGGCAAGCCATACCCTCAGGAGGGCATTGAAAACTAAGCAGAGCCCTGCCTGCAGTGGTACAAGAGGTGGACTCAATGGTCCCTCTGCACCCCAAGCTGCTTCACTCATTACAGTAAGTCACAGGAGGGGAACCGCTGAAGGACCAGCAGCCACATCCAACCTCCTGGACTCAAACACAGAGGACGGATTTTCAGCCCCCACAGTTGCTACAAGTCAGGTTCTCTGTTGTAAAATTCAGGTGGAAGAGCTGAATTCTGGCCTCATTATAAATAGGACTGAAAAGACTCCTTACTTTGTATTTTTGAATGTGTGTGGCTGTTCATTTCTCACTCTCTCCTTTCTTTTCCTTTTCTTCCTTCATATAAACATAGGAATGCTTGTGTATATAAAATGGAGAATAAGAATCAAGTAGTTCTTTAGTTTAGATACCATATTTCATGGTCTTATGAAGTTAACCTTCACCAAAAACTGTGTACAGAAAACTGAAACACAAGCTTTCTCTCAGCGTGTTAACTGGTCCTGACCTCCCCACAGTTCCCTTCAATCTGCAGTTATACTTCCCAACTGTAAATAGATTAATTCACCTATTAAAATCAGGTTTTCAGTCAGAACAGATTCTTAAAAAGGAAAAAAAAAAGCCGCAGCAGTACACTGCTTATGAGAATATAGGGGAAAATATATGCTAGATAATGCCTGCTGAAAGAAAATGGATGGTAGAGTTTAGAATTAGACATCACAGAATTTAAGGGAAAATGTGGTAGTGGAGATAAAATGAAAACCTCACAAATGAGATGCAACCATCATGAACATGTATTTCTGTATCTAGCAGTGTAGCTTGAACTATGAACAGAAATGCTGGCTAAGTCACTGGAGGCTGAGTAAAGTCTGAGAGGTAAGAGCCCTAGAAAAAAATGAGTAAATAATCTGACTCAGGTGTTTAGTTCAACCTAGTGTTTCTCAAAAAATTTTATCAAAGGACAGCTAGTAACGTCATTTTAAGAAATAGGAAAACACTACTCAAGTAAATTTTAATTCTTTGTCTCTTTCTCTGTAGTTCACAGTAAATGCGTTATCAGATTTTCTTGGCACCCAAACTGGTAGTCATCAGAGCCTTTTTTGCTAACATTCTATCACTCCCCAGAATTATAACTCCTTAATAATATATGCTGTTTATCTCGCATCTCCTGGAAGAGTTTTTATATTTTTAAGTGGAGTCATTTTTGTTTATTTTATGATTACAGGAAAATATTTTCATTATCTCTCATTCACTAAAGCAAATTAAAATGGGCTTTAGACTACCCACGAAGGTGAGAGTTAAAAACACTCTAAGTAAGGACGTCAAAGACAATAACCCTGCAGACAGGGCTCTGGTCCTGGGCCTCTCACCTCCTCCCAGCCCCCATGCTCAGGGAAGACACTATTAAGAGGACACCAGGTCTTGGCCTCTGACACATGGAAATGGTTTGCATTTCAGCATAGCCCACCTAGTGTACAAATCCAACAGTCACCAGATGCACATCCTAGATAACCCATTGTAGTGATACCCACAAATTCGGTTGGAGGCCACAAGGCACCTCTCTCCCTTGAAAGGGCTCCTGCTCTATTTCTTTGAGTGTATAATTTTGAAATTCTGCCTAATAAATTCCTTTATGCTTCTTAACACAGAGGAGAGGAGAATAGGGTTTAAAAGTTGGAAAATGTTAATTATTATTCTTTTCCTGTTTTTCCCTTTACTGTCTTTGAAGATAAATGGGGAGACTCATTGATCTTCTGTGTTTTCCAAGATGTATATGATCTATCATTATTAGCAAACATAAAGACAGAATCATGCAGCTCAAATCCAATGCCTCGGCCACACTTCCTTAAAATAATATTCATGTCCTTAGTTTGCATTTTCTCTTTTATTTCTTTCTATCTAAACATTTTAGGATAAACATAATAACAGTACAAAATACTGAGAAATATTACTGTGTTTATGTAGTTTTCTTATTTACTTCAAATTATAACCATTCAGCCAAGTAATCTGAGATCCTGAATTTTCAGGGTATCTATATGGAAATTGAGAAAGGAAAATAATATAAATTTTAGATCTGATACTCTTTTAGTAATTTTAGCGGGACAGATATTTGACCCGAGTAAAAATAAAATCAAAGCTTCATTCCTCTTGTCTTTTTGTGAAGTAGAAATTCTATTTGTTTTATAGAAATGCATTTCTTGTGGAAAGTTATTTATAAATCAAAATCACTCATTTCTAAGGAGTTATTAACTTGAAATTCTTTGGAAAAAATAAGTATTAAATATTGTTGTATCAGAATATTGTTTCTTTTTTCCACTTTTTTATTAGTGATATTTGTAGTGCATAATGTTTACTTTCCTTATAGGGAGTTGGTAGACATACATTAACACATCTCAATTACTTTTTTTAATTCTCTTCCCTTCATGTCCATCCCCACTCCTTCTATCTCTTGATTCCGTTCCCATTTGAGAAAGATGTATCTCCCCACCTCCTATTATCTGTCTTTTGTTTTGCTCTTAATTTATATTTTGGGTTTCTCATATAAGAGAAACCATACAATGTTTAAGCTTGTGTGTCTGAAATATTTCACTGACCATTAATTTCTCAAGGTGCATCAATTTCCTACAAATGACTTGTTTATTTCTTCAAGATAAATTTGTTCTACACATCTTTGTAGCGCACCTAGTATTGGCCAAACAGTGAGGTTCACGTTTAGAAGCTTTACTTGAACAAAAACCTCAAGGAATTCAAGTTTTGTGGAAAATACAGATGCATGGTAAACTGTTACAATACCATACAACAAGTACTAGAACGGAAATATTGACTTCTATTTCTTAGAAAGAATAAGCACAATGTTTTTCAAGTGGTGAAAGAAAAGCGCTGTGGAGCCAGAATCAGATTACTGGTGAAAATAGTACCAGGAATGAAAGGAAATTCAAGATGCTCCCAGTCGAAGGAAAACATAGAATTTACCAGCAGCAAACCTATCCTAAAAGAATGGCTACAGGAAGTTCTCTAAACAGAAAGGAAATGATTAAATAAAATTTTAAGGATATCTGGGATTTGTTTTCATGACTTGGTAAGACATAGATACAGAATTGAGTGTTGCCACAGGGGATGTCTTATGCTCGCAGGTTGCTAGAAACAGGTGCTGGGCACACTGAGATGGGGAGCAAGTGGCTCCATCAGTAGCAGAGGGAGGTGGAGTGGGAATGTGGACAAAGACCTTCATAGTGGTACCTGAGGAAAGAATGACAGAATTGGTAAGGACATTTAGAATTACGTAATTTACATAAATCTCATGGGCTTTGGAGAGTGGGGCTTTCTGTAGGTATCTGCTACCTGGCTTGAGACAATTAGGGCAAATGGCCCAGAGTGTGACAGCCTGTTATTAGGAGTACAAACTCCCAGGATTGATTGGTTTACTTACAAAAGTGAATTGTTCGCTGTCTTTAAGAATTAGCCTGGCAAAGGGATGGTCCTTCCAAGGTTAGCAATGTCTCAACATGTCAGAGCATCAAGAGTAAGACTAAAAAGAAGTCATTAACGCAAAAAGGAGACTTGAAACATCAGGAAAGAAGAAAGAACAAAGGAAAGAGTAAAAACATGGGCAAGTAGAACACACTATCTTCTGTCTCTTGAGTTCCCCAAATTATGATTGACAGGTGAAGCAAAAATTATAGCACACACTAATGTGATTTCAAAGGTATATGAGTCCTGTAAATGTTTTGTCAGATCAACGCATTTTCGAGCATGTAAAACAAGAAGCAGAAGCTTTTTCAGCAGAGCGGTAAGAATGCTCAAAACAAGAGGGAAAATGTGTAAAAAGATATAGAGGTATGAAATGTGCTCAATCTGGCTTCAGAATAGAGAGGGAAAGTATCAGAAGAAGAGCTGGTGTTGGGATACAGGGTGCAAAGAGCTGTGCACAAGACACAGAAGAACAGCAAGTTACAGTGTTTGGAAGTACTTTTAGCCATCTTTTTGTGACTGATTCCTTGCTCTCTGCATTAGAATAGAAAGATTATTATTCTACAAAGAAAAAAGGAAGGAATGAAGAAAATCAGGAAGGAAAAGGAAATGAAACAAGATAAGTTTCAAACTTTTTTCTCCAATATTCATAAAATAGTGTAGTATAGGATATTTGCATTACAAGAATGCAGGACTTTTGTCTCCTTTTCTCCTTCTTTCTGAAGGCATACCCCGAGTAACTAAATTAGGGCCTGACATGTAGAAGGCTATTAGCAAATGTTTGTGAAATGAATCAATGAATGCAAACATTTATGGCATCTATAAAATATGGACTCTAATAACATAATGCAGTAACAATGTTTAAATTGTTATTTCATATATCTTTATATGATATCTTATATACCATATATCTTTTATATTGGTATTGTCACATCAATATAAACCTCTAAAACACAAATCTGAGCGCCTTTCCCTTCTGTGTGATTCACTGCCCATTGCCTGGACATCTTTTGACATGAAAGATGTCATTTCCTTTTCCTTCCTGATTTTCTTTGTTCCTTCCTTTTTTCTTTGTAGAATGATAATCTTTCTATTCTACTGCAGAGAGCAAGGGATCAGTCACAAAAAGATGGCTAAAAGTACTTCCAAACACTGTAACTTGCTGTTCTTCTGTGTCTTGTGCATAGCTCTTCGCACCCTGTATCCCAACACCATCTTTGAGCCTCTGAACTCTTGTGAAAATTGTGGTATGTTAAATTTTTAAAAACAGGCCTATGGGGGCTGGGGATTTAGCTCAGTGATTAGAGTGCTTGCCTTGTAAGCACAAGGGCCTGAGTTCGATCCCTGGCACCACAAAAAAAAAAAAAAAACCACAATAAAAACAGGCCTATGTTTGTATAACTTTATTTACTCCATTTCCTGTTATACTTCAATATTCACATTGATTTTGAAGACAAAGTATTAATTTTAATACAAGATAGAAAGGATTTTCAGAGTTGAATTGATCCCAGGTATTTCTGTGACAAAGCAAAATGTACAATGCAGAACATTCTCGGAACAGGTTTAAAGTCATGATTTAGGCTTTTTGCTTTACCATTTTTGTACAGGGTACCAATGCTGGCTATCTCCCAAATCAATGTAATTTTTGAAATTTCAAAGTATGCATCAAATTCATGGCAATTAATATAAGCATAATTTGATCATTATGTTCATTGACAAAGCTTTTAAATTACAATTAAATTTTAGGTACAAAGTAATAAGTATACTAAAGTATGTCCATTATTACATTGTATATGATTAGGTTTACACTGCAATTTGAATTTTACTCTTCATATGTATCCCAGATGAACTTCAAGGGAAAGTCTTTCATATTCCTCTGGAATATCCTGTCAAATCTTTCATTTTGAGCCACAGTCAAGTGATTTTTCCAGTCTCCAATTGTACCTAAGAGAATAAGCACATGAACAACATCTAGGTGGAGAAGTAGCACTAGGAAGGTTATTCCAATCCATTTTAATCTCTTCTCCAAGCCAAGCTAAATCTCAGTATGAGTTTACATGGCTCACCTGTAAATATACATGAATGAGCTGAGAAAGAAACGTGGGAATGCAAATAGGTTCATAGTTCATAGCACCATCTGTTACACTTCACGAGCTAATACTGCTCAATCATAACCTTCCCTTAGTAAGAAAAAAACTCTTAAAAATATATGAAAATATTAAAAATTTTAAAGATATACTTTGCTATATGCCAGGAATCACACTAGGCTATCTGCAGCTGTGTAGTGTCATCAACAAATACAATGAATGAGACAGCTTCCTCCCTGGGACCAGAGCAGGCCTACCCACATCACCTGCAACCCCAGGCAACACCATTGCACATCAGCAGCTTGCTGGGGAGCCTCCAGCTGGTGAGGACCTCTTCCCCACACCCCAAGTGAACCTGCCCACACCACCAGTGACTGCTGGGTAGCTCTCTGGGGAATCTTGGGCCTGGGATGGCTCCCTCTCTGAGACCACAGTGGGGGCCTGCCCACACCACCAGTGACTCTGGTGTGGCTTGGCAGCTTGTTGGGGAAACTCGGGCCAGTGAGGGCCCCTTCCTCGTGCCCCAAGTGGACCTGCCCACACCAAGGGCGACTGCTCAGTGGCTCTCTGGAGAACCTTGGGCCTGAGACGGTGCCCTTCCTGGGACCAGAGTGGGCCTGCCCACATCACTGGTGACCCCTGGCAACTCCATTGCACCTCAGTGGTTTGGTGGGGAACCTTGGGCCAGTGAGTGCCCCCTCTGTGCACCCCAAGCAGGCCTGCCCACACCTCCAGTGACTCTGATGCAACTCAACAGCTTACTTGAGAGCCTAGGCCTGTGAAAGCTCCCTCCCCTGCGCCCGAGCAGGGTTGCCCAGCCCACCAGCCACTCCATCTCAGCTGGGTGGCCAGCTCAGGAGCCTCGGTTCCTCACCAATACTAGGTAGAATGAACCATGCCTGAGTCACTGAGGAAAGCTCTGGAGATATAATGGACACAAGAGCTGACAACCGCATACACCTAGACGACACCATAAGGACAGACTTTTCCTTGAAAAGCATTGATACTTGTCTTAATGTAGCCTCCCACAAGATTAATATGAAATCAACACGGAGAACAAAGTAAGGGGGGGAAATATATATATAAATATATATATATAAATATATATATATGTAAATATATATATATATATAAATATATATATATGTAAATATATATATAAATGACAAGGCACAGAAGTAAAACACAACCCTAGAGCCCCAGTCCACCCAGAACAAATCCAGAGGACAAGGAAATAGAGGAAATCAGAAGACACTCAACCAAATTCTCAGAAATGATAGTAGTAGAAGTTAAAAAACAGATAGGCAAGGCTATAGAGAACATCAGAATAGAAATAATTGCCCAAGTTAAAAAAGAGATGACAAACATAATGAAAGACCTACTTAGTGAATTCAGAGTAGACACAAATAAAAAAATAGAGGAGCTTGGAAAAATGATGGAAAACTCGAACGTCCAATTTAGTAAAGACATGGAACTCGTGAAACAGATTCAAGCAGATAGCCAAAAAATAAAAAACTCCCTTGAAATTATATGCAGTAGATTAAATGAAAGCAAAAATAGACTCTCAGACCTAGAAGATAACTGGGCAATTAATGACAATGAAAAGAAACGCCATTTAAAAATAGCTAGAGACCATGAAAAGTCACTGCAACAGCTGCAAGATGATGCAAAGAAGAACAATATAAGAGTGACTGGAGTGAATGAAAAAGCAGGGGACAATGTGAAGGATCTAAAAAGATTATTTACAGAAGTAATGACAGAAAACTTCTGAAGCATGAGAAGAGAACTTGACATACAGATAAGTGAGGCATATAGAACCCCAATTACCCATGACCAAAACAAATCTACACCAAGACATATAATAATCAGGATTCCAGAAATTCAAAAAAAGAACAGAATACTGAAAATTGTTAGAGAAAAGAAACAAATCACCTACAAAGGAAAACCCATCGGAATCACAGAGGACTTCTCAACACAAACCCTTAAATCAAGGAAAGCCTGGAGCAAAATATTTCAAATCTTAAAAGAAAATAATCTCAAACCCAGATTAATGTACCCAGCCAAACTATCTTTCAAATTCAACAATGAAATAAGATACTTCCATGGCAAAGAACAACTGAAGAAATTTATGACTTTCAAACCCCAATTACCCATGACCAAAATAAATCTACACCAAGACATATCATAATCAAGATTCCAGAAATTCAACAAAAGAACAGAATATTGAAAATTGTTAGGGAAAAAAAACAAATCACCTATCAAAGTAAACCCATCAGAATCACAGCAGACTTCTCAACACAAACGCTTAAATTAAGGAGAGCTTGGAGCAAAATATTTCAAGCCTTAAAAGAAAATAATCCCCAACCCAGATTGATGTACTCAGCTAAACTATTGTTCAGATTCAACAACGAAATAAGATATTTCCATGGCAAAGAACAACTGAAGAAATTCATGACCTCCAAACCACCTCTACAAAATATTTTGAAAGATGTCCTAGAAAAGGAAACTATAATTACAAGGACACTAATTAATAATAATCCACTATGCAAGACAAACAGTTAAACTGAGGTGAAACACAGAACAAAAAACGGAAAAGATCTATGACAAAGATAAGGCAGTACATAACTCCTGTAACCATCAATGTAAATGGTCTCAACTCACCAATCAAAAGAAACAGACTAGCAGAATGGATCAAAAAACAAGATACATCAATATGTTGCATACAAGAGACACATTTAACTCAAAAGGAAATTCATAGACTGAAAATCAAAGGATGGAAAACAGCATTTCATGCAACAGGAACCCAGAAAAAAGCAGGGGTTGCTATCCTAATCTCAGACAAAGTGAACTTCAAACCAAAACAGATCAAGAGGGACAGAGAAGGTCACTACATACTTCTCAAGGGAAAACTCCAAGAGGAATAAATAACAATCATTAATATTTATGCACCAAATATCGGTGCACCTAACTACATAAAACAAATATTAAGGAACATGAAAGATCACATAAATACTAATACAATTATAATGGGAGACTTCAATACTCCACTGTCACAAATAGACAGATCGACTAAACAAAAACTTGACAAAGAAATATCAGAAATGAATCAAATGCGTGTACAAATGGACTTAGCAGATGTATACAGAGCGTTCCACCCCACAACAACAGAATATACATTCTTCTCAGCTGCACATGGGATGTTCCCCAAAATAGACCACATACTAGCTCATAAAGCATGTTTAAGTAAATGCAAGAAAATTGAAATTATGCCATGCATACTATCAGACCATAGTGCAATAAAACTGGAATTCAGTGGTAATAGAGAACAAAAACACCACATAAACACTTGGAAACTAAATAACATCCTTCTGAACAATAGCTGGGTCACAGAAGAAATTAAAGAAGAAATTAAGCAATTTATTCAGTTTAATGATAATGCTGATACCACATACCGGAACCTATGGGATATAATGAAAGCAGTACTACGAGGGAAATTCATTGCATTGAACCCCAACATCAGGAAAACAGAAAGAGCCCAAATAAACAATTTAATGTTGAACCTCAAACAGCTAGAAAAAGAAGAACAAATCAAGCCCAAAGCTCATAGGAGAGAGGAAATTATTAAGATCAGAGCTGAAATTAATGCAAATGAGACTAAGAAAACAATACAAAAAATCAATAAATCAAGGAGTTGGTTCTTTGAACAAATAAATAAAATAGATAAGCCCCTAGCCACTCTTATCAAAAAAAGGAAAGAAAAGACCCAAATCCATGCAATAAAAAATGAAAAGGGTGAAGTCACAACTGACCCAGTGGAAATCCAAAGGATCATCAGCACTTACTTCAAGAACCTCTACTCAAACAAGATGGAAAACACTGAAGAAATGGACAGATTCTTAGAAACA
>PVJO010019619.1:0-33796 GCA_004026905.1 Hystrix cristata
TAACTTCATGGTATATATGATTGTATATATTTGCATATGTGCCTGTATATGTCCACCCATCTTATAGTCTGTTTTCTTTAGGGAATAGGCCAATTTCCACTTTCCTTAGGTGCTTCTGTATTTCTCTCTTATGTCCTAACCCGATGATTATATGTTCATTTTCACTCCCAAAATCATGAATCAAAGTGGACATAGAACACACACATGTGAGTATAAACATAATATTCATCTATGAACGAGCATCCACATAGGCAAATGAATGTTTAGCAGAGATTTGGTGGATTAGGAAGGAGAGGACGGGAGGGGACCTAGCATTCGCTGCACTGTCTTCTGTGTGGGTGCACAACTTGAGGTTGTAAAACTTTAAGTGACAAGGGCTCTGACTGGTATGGAACTATAAAAAACTTCGGTGGCTGCTGGAGAGTGGTCATGACTTTGAATCGAATGGGCCGTCTCCTTGGGATAAGAGGGTTCCGATCCAGGCAAGATTCTATACTGTTCTCCAAGCATAGATTGAACCGCGCATGATTAGCGCATTCTGGCAGAATCCTTAAGATCTGCTGAGTGTGTTACCCAGAACGTACTCGGAAGTTAGAAGGTCTTCAGAGGAGATAGCCTAGGTGTATAGAAGAAAAGGCACAAATTATTTATCTTTTCCCTGCTCCTTCCTTCCTTTCTCTCTCTCTCTCTGTGCAAAGATTCCTAGAGATTCCAACTGATGCCTTCTGATGACGTCCTACTGTGCCCTAAGCAGGTGCCACCAGGGTGAGGGGTCTCTGTTTAAAGGACCAGACGCCCTATGTGGAAGGACAGATGCAGAGGCACAAGGCAGCAGCAGACTGACTGTCCTTTGGGTCTCCTTCTGGTCAGAGTTTTATGATGTTAGGAAAACATATCACACCTTAAAATACCTGCAATTCACTGTAACTTCAAACCACCGACATTTGCCAGGAAGATTTTCTTAATTTTTGGTTCATTTTAAAAGAATGTACCAATACATGTTCTTGGTTTAAAATAAAAATAAAAATCTAAGAAGAAAAAAAAAGATGATAAACAATGTAACGGACTTCAAGACGTTTGGGTGTTGAATTAAGTTTGCAGACCATCCCCAACTCGTCCTCTGCTCAGTGCCATAGCGAAGACCCTCAGTGGATCCATGAGGGACAGAGCTTCAGGGCTGCCAGTCGGTGCCTGCACTCATCGCCCTGTTTCCTGGTGCCTTATAGTGCCCCCGAATGGTTCAAGGGTTAGAAACTGAGCTGAGATTTGCATTAAAGCAAGTAGAGTAAGACCTGTCTTCTAAGAGTTATATAATTTGCGAAGCTAATATTAAGTGTCCAGTAAGGGGCCTATGGTTGTTAAAGAAAAATAATTCCAATTAATTCAAAGTTTCATCTTCCGGATGTTTATAGTTAAAAATCGAGATAGTTTCATTATGTAATTATTAAATTTTTTTTTCTTTTTTGAGGTAGAGTTTCTACACGTAGTTTAGGCTCACCGTGAACTTGCTGTGTAGCCCAGGCTGACCTAGAACTTGTGGCGATCTTCCTGCCTCAGCCTCCCAAGTGCTGGGACTACAGGCCTGTACTACATTTATTAAAATCTTAACCCCAGAACTGAAACAACCAAAGGAAAAAAGATTATTTTTAAATACATCCTTATGTGAATGTAGTTGGTCTTGGCATTTGAATGATTTAAAATGTAAATGTTTCGGAATAAACCTGGAATGTAAGCAGTCAAATTCTTTCCTTTTAATTTCATAGTTACGAAAGTTAATGGGAAAGAAGATTTTGGTCAATCAGAATCAATACCTGATTTTGAGATGGAATCATTTTTAAAAAAAATCTCTAAAACGGATAATCTATTGTAGTATTTTGGGGACCTTGTGCATTACTTATTTTTTTAAATATCCTTTATTTTATGAAAATAAAATGAATTTCATAACAAAATAATAACAGAATAATAATAGTCAATACAGTGTGTATCATCATCTTCAAAATAGTTACTCAGAGTACAAAACATGGACAAAATGATTCTCTTTCACAAAGAAACATATTAGCACAAAATTTTCTTTTCAATGAACTAAGAGAAACTAGTAGTGTAAATGAAACAAATGGGCATATATATTTAAGTATTTTGGAAACAATGGAATAGGGAATTTGGGGAACCGTCTGAACCTTTCCCCGCTTCCTATTTGTCTGTGTTCCTGTTTGCTCCCCCTTTGCATACATATCCTTTGAGCTTCTCGTATAAGGAAAACCATGTGATCTTCCAGCTCGTGTGTTTGCCTTATTTCTGACCCGCGCTTCGACCCGTCCACGAGGCAAGAGCTTCACACGTCCCTCTGTGCTTCTCCCACTGCACCCCCGACCCCCAGCTGAGACCTGCTGAGAGCAAACCACCTCACATACTAACACATGCCGCACGCAGAGTCTGTGTCCATCTGCCCAGAGACTCTGTTGTTTGCATATCAGTATTTGAAGGGTTTCTGTGGGATAGTGCCCCTTGTAAATGTAATTATTCGGATAATTACATTTACGGAATGAGAGCAGTGAGGTTCGTACTAACTCAAATCAGCTTTAGTTTCTTAAGATAATTAGAACAGTTTTCGCTAGGTAGAAATGTTCATTTGGGGAAACACAAAATCTTGCTTAAAAAGAGATTTGGAACAAGGGAAAAATAATAAAACCTAATGCACCATTAGTAGGAAATGAAATGCATACCCATTGCACCTTGCAGCAAGGAAAGTATGTGAATGTAAAGAAATAGGAACCAATGTCGGTCGTCCGCTTGTTGGCCCATTTACTCTCTCCGTGTTTTAGTTCCAGCCTCGATGCCCTGGTGGCCAGCAGTGAGGAGGAAGGGCGCCCTGGGCAGCCACGCACTTGCTCTACTCCAGTGTCGCAGAGTTCCTCAAGGACCGGGGTTCCCAGTGGGGACGAACTGGACTCTTTTGAGAGCAACACTGAACCAGAGTTTAATATCGCTAGGACTGAATCACTTTCTCTGTCAAGTAACCTGCAGCTGAAGGTATTTTGATAGCTATTAATTCAGCTTGTTGTAAATGTGCAGAGTGTTATCTAAACCTCTTCGCCTCTATTGGAAAGACAAATGCGGTATTACTCACACATAAGAGCTATTTTTGTAGAGGGGTGACTAGTGGTGTCTACTGGAGTCTTTTCCGTCTCTGTTAATTGGTGTAGTCCTTATTACAGTGGCAGATGTATGCTTCCCATTAAGTAACAAGGAGTACATGCCATTTTTCACATGCTTGGAAAATTTGAACATTTCATACAATGAATTCTGCCATTATCCCTTAAACAAAAGGAGAAAACCTGGTAGTATGAAACGAGTTTAAATGATGAACCTTGTTTTGCTCACATAGATTTTTACACGGACTAAGCGGTGAGGGAAATGGCGTTAGTAAAGCCAACGTGGTATTTGTGAACGTTCGTGGCTTCGTGAACTAGTCTGGACCATCCTGAACTTTGTCAGCTTCCTCTTGTGAGCCAGCTTCCTTTTGTTGGCAATTTCACATGAGAGTTTCATTTTTTTGTGGTGATTAAAAAAAAAAAAGAAAGAAAAGAAAAAAAGAAATACCTCTTTCCGTCTTTCAAAGAAAGACCTTTTGTGTTTGAATGTATGTTTCCTTCCTATTTGATTTTTATTTATGTGCACTTGTTTTCTTTGTAAAACAGCATACGCAATGCCAAAGTTATCTTACCAAAAACATTTTAGTAATGTTTTAGTAATGTTTAGTAAGTCATTAGGGTAATATCTTTGTTTAATACCCCTATATTGTATAAAATATGTTTCAATTATGTGTGAACTATGTAATTTTCTCAGAACTCACCTAGGATTTTCTTTTTTTGAGCAGATGAGGTTTTGGAGGGGTTAGTTTTGTCCAGGTAGCCCCAGCTTGGTGATGGAATTATTAGCCACACCAAGGTCTTCTGCATCCAGAGGCTCTGTCCCTGTTCCTCGGCTCTGAGACTTGTAGAGTTATCATGATCTTTTGAATTTGAATGTCATGTGCTACTTCTGGATGATTATACGTCGGTATGATTGTTAATGGAGATACTAATTCGTTTTGCATTTTGAATGGAATCTTGAAAAACTCATCATTACTTGGAATGAAAAATAATTCATTCTTTGTGAAACACTTTCATGTTGTTCTCTGTTCAGAAGAATTTGCCTCTGTAATTACCCAGTATAACTTTTTTTCCCAAAGGATTTTGGACAATTTTCAAAACTCCATTGTCAGGGGAAATGATTACCATATGCGTCTTAAATGAAGGGGTGGCCTTTGCGAAAGCCTTGGATGGCCACTTCACCGTTAGGGTTACAAGACTGCTTTACATCTCCTAGCGGTTCCTAATATCCAGGCCTGGGGGTGGTTGTTGCTTCCTGATAATACAGTCAGGGAGCCACAGCCCAAGACCCTCTGATGCGACAGCAGGCTTCTGTTTTCAACCTCCCTGTCGGCTTTCGGACTAACCAGTACACTCACCGTAACCGTATGTTTTCACTTAGGAGGAAAAGAGGAGATCTGTACTTGAGAAGGGCAGTTTCTGATGGCTTAATTTCAGTCAAGGATTTTGCATTGCTTTCTTTCAGTCCTAACCTTAAGTGCTATCTTAAAAATGCCCTGGCAGGATCCATCCTGGTGTCTCTCTGGAATAGGAGTTGAATATCGTAATTGACTTTAATGGAGTTCTATTGCATATTCACCTAAATTTTCTGGAACACATAAGAAAACCGTGTTTTAATTATGTTGCCATTTTGTGTTTTCATGCGCATTACCAATATAATAGAAATAATATATAATTTGGAAAACAGGAATAAAAATGGCAGGTCATTAAAAGGAATAATATTAAAGATACCCAGGAAGAGATGGATGGAAAATCTATTGAAAAATGAGCACAGACTAGAAGGATTTTTATATTGACCTGATGTGTTTTTCCCTAGAGGCTGTACCTTAAACTGCAAGCTTAAATATTTGGAAGCCTAAAAATCTTATAAGTGGCTCTTCCTCTAATTTCTAATGATTCTTAAATATAGGGACCTCAGCATTGAATTTTGTTTGAATGCTGCATTATAAAATATAAAATAGCTGAAAATTCAGGTAAGAACAGTAAGTCAAACCAATTTTTAGACATGCAGAGAAAAAGTCATTTGACACAATTTTTCATCTTTGACCAAGTTGGGGTGGCCTAAAGTCTGTATAAGAAGTAGTCCCAAAAGCTCAAAGTTTATTAAAATGATAACATTTAGAAAGTTGTGGGAAACAAACAGAAACAGGTCATAAAATCTTGTAAGAAATGTTCTGGTTGACTCTTATTCACAAAGATACTGATTTAGTAACATTCATGGTGGACAGATAATTTCAAACTCATGTAGGTTTTTTAAAGAACTTCATTATGATCTCTTGTAGGAATCGTTGCTTTCTGGAATCCGCTCGCGTTCTTATTCTTGCTCATCCCCTAAAATTTCTTTGGGAAAAACTCGGCTTGTACGTGATTTTATGGTATTCAATTCAAGTGAAGGTAAGCCTTATTTACCATTTGGCTGCAAAAGCCTTCTATTCCAGAGTAGATTTCTCAGTTAGTTTAATTACATAAAATACACAAGAACAGTAGGCAAGTTTCAATTGCGTTTCCACAACTGATTTTTCTAAACTTAATAAAATCCTTTTCTTAGTGAATCTCAGTCAAGTTATAGATTTATTTATTTTTATTTTTTAACCAAGAACATGTATTGGTACATTGTCCATATATTGATCACATTTAACATGTTTGTTTTGTACCTGTACATGGTGTCTCTTTGTTCTCCCCCCCTCCCCTCCCCTCCCTTCTGTTCCCTCCATTCCTATTTACAACAGGTTACCCTATAGATTTAATTTTGATGAAATTACATGTACATATACACCTCTGTGTTCCTTTACTCTTTGAAAAAATTTCCTCCAGTGTAATGTAAACTAAAATTAGAATTTTATTTAAGTAAAGTGTAAAAATTACTTTTGTCCTGTTGTAAAGTACCAAAATCAACTCATCAGAGCCAAAGCATTGCAAAATGGACTTTTCTCCTTCTTTATTTAGTAAGAGACTTGGGAGAGTTGAAAGAACAGCATGGTCAGTCACATGAATGCATGTATCTCAGCAGTGGTTTGTTCTGTTTTTGTTGGCAATGTAAGAAATCAAAAGTATAACACTTACATGATAAAACTTTAGATGAGATATAGTATAATTGCAAAACAGATGCAAATTGTAAGTGTATGGCTTGACGCATTTTCAAAAGTGAATTCAGACCTGTAAGTAGAATAATTATGGGCAACTGTAGACTCTTCTTCCAGATGCTCAGCCACTGCCCCCATCTTAAACTTTATTTTAAATTTTAATTTTCATACTTTCTGTAAACAGTGTGTTATATCATAATTGTAGTTAAAGGCATGTTTGGAAATATTCATGGCAGTACAAAATACATTTTAACAAAATTGATTTCAATATATTAACCAGTGCCTTTCTTGTCTATTATCTCTGAGAGTCATAAAAGCCTCAGAAAGTAAGAGATGTGCTTAAATACTCTTGTTTCCCAATATAAAATACTTAATACAGGATTTATTTCATTCTTTCTTTCTTCCTTTTTCCTTCTTTCTTCTTACATTTTTATTATTTTGCATTTTTATGGTATGTGGAACAATATTGAGAAGGTGATCTTTGTGCTTGGAACTGGTATTCTAAAATAATGACTTACATATGATAACTGCTCAATAAATACTTGTTGAGTGAATATGACGGGCAAGATGGATAAAATGCAAAACAAGTGCTACTTTGTGTGTGTGTTTTCCTCCCTTTTCTGGGATGTATTAGCGGAGACAAGAGTAAGACTGTTAATAAATGTCAGTTTTGTTTTCGGAATAGGCAAATTCAATGAGAGTGATGCATTTTCCTTCTGTGCCAGTGAGGCCCCCAAATGGGCAGATTCTAAGAGGAAAGTTCACAGAGAAAGTAAAAGAGGATACTTGAAAGGACAAGAGAAAAAAAGCATACTGAATTTGCTCTGGATTTTTTTTTTTTAATTACATGGGTCTTTCTAAGGCCAGGTCTCCCTACCCTTCATTTAGATTCCTTTTAAAGGCACAGGGACAGCTTTTTTTTTTTTTTTTTTGTGGTGCTGGGGATTGAACTCATGGCCTTTTGCTTGCGAGGCAAACACTCTGACCACTGAGCTAAATCCTCAGCCGCAATTGGCAGTTTTCTGCTGGGGTTCCTAGTCAGCGATTCAGCCTGGCGTTCTTACTCTTTGAAAAGTGTTGAAGTCTTTCACACAGTGGCCTTACCTTTCTCTCTGTGGTTTTCTCTGATTCGTAAAGTCAGAGCACTCTGAAGTTTGAAGTTATAGACTAGATGACTGAAAGGAACCTGTTTGCTGAGGGAAAAATACCCTTAACTTGTTAAATTTTAGTGAGCAAGGAAAGATGTCTTTGCCTTACATTCAATCCTTTCATTTTTGTGTTTGAATTAGAAAGAATAAAAAGCTGACGTCAGTTCTTTTTTGCCCTCTGCAAGTAACACCTTGTCTTTAGGCAGTATAGTTAAAGTCAAGGCTATTCAAAAGAAATCTGTACTAACCAGAACCAGGTGGTTTAGGTTGAAGCCATACACTGCAAATTCTAATGGAGAGACCTGTGAGGGTGCAGATTTTTGCACTGATACCATCTAGGTCAGTCAGAACCATAGAGCTACGCAGAATAAATTACCTCCGAATGAAGAAGGAATAATTTTAATTGTGTTTATGTAATCAAAGTACAGGTGTGAAAGCTGGCCTTGTTACAGATATATTCTAATGTTTCATTGTTTGTTTAGGTTAATCAAAACTAATTGACGTAGTGTTGCTGTAAATCTTTTCTTGATGAATTTAGAATAGTTCTAAAATTTATCTCGATTTGAAGAGAGTTCTAGTCTTCTTTCTCACTAGCGGGAACCTCCCATACATATGTGAGGTATATTGCTGATATACTGAGATAGGATGCTTTTTTACTTCTTTTTATTCCTGCTTGGCATACTCTCTCTTCTTTATCACTCCCAAAGTGTTAATTACTCTTATTTCTTGTGCCTTTATTTTTGTTATTCAGAGTACAGTGGTAGCAACTTTATTATTTAATGTTTGTGGCATAAAACAGTCCAGTTTATAATTCCCTTTGGTAGATTTTATGTTTAGATGGAGAGGAATGTCGTCGATTTTGAAAATATAATTATAACCTCACCAATCAGTCTGTATTTGAGAATTTGAGGAGTGAAGTCAACCTACTTTTGAAAGTTACTGGGAACCACTGGATAGGTTCCTATTAGATGGTGTCCAGTTACCTGGGTCTGTTTTATTATTTTATAGCCGAGTTAGTCTGCATAGCTCATATCCTTATAACTTCACTCTATTTACAATAAGGATCATGATTCTCTCTGTGACTTAATTTGAGAAACATTTTGTAATGGCTATAAATAAAACCTTCATCTTCCTCAGGGTAGGTTTTCCATTGCACACAAGATCATAGCAGGTGCACCACTGATATTTATGCCTTTTGGGGGATGTTTACTCATTCTCCCTGTTTATCTGGCCCGTTTCCCTTTACAGCCTTGTTTTACCTCTTCACTCTTCTGGACTGTTTGGGAAGGGTGTGTCCTGCTCTGTAGATGGTGTGCACCACAGTGGCCACACCCTCCTTCACTCTCTCTGTCTAATTCAGTGTCTCTGCTCCGTTCTGTAATAAGTACTGCACTCCAACTCCGGGAACAAGATGGCGCCACACTGGCCTGGGCTGGCTTCTCCCTTATAAGCCCAGTGGGAAAGGCGGCTCTTCTTTCCTGTGAGCCACAAAGCAAAGCCCATCTCCGAACCGGCCGTTGGTAGGATTTTCTAAAGACATCATTGCTGTACTAAGATTGACTCTGATGCTGGCTATCAAGACACTCCCTTTGAGCTTTGCTAAAGTGGCAGCTAAGACCTTTATCGATTTGCTATGTTGGAGTATTAGTATTATGAATGGGGGGGCACTTCAGTGTATAGAATCCAAATATATAGAACTAATTTTCAGCATTTCTGAAAATATCTGCTTCCTCTTGCTGAGGCTAACTTAGTTCATGAAGTCATAAATTTGATCTCCTCCCTCCATCTCCAGACTAAGGAAAGCAATAAAGATATCTAGAGCAGTGCCTTACTTATGTAATGTGACTTGTTTCCCTATTATTTTCCAACTGGTAGCATGGGTAATGATAAAATACGGTGAATGTGCATTTCACACCGACACGTGACTGCAAGTTTGTCTGCCTTGGTTCTCATTTTATCATTCTGTGTCTTGTAGAGCAAAGAGCTTACAGCCTGTCGGAGTCACCAAGAGAGCAAAGGTATTTTAACTGTTCCTGTTTTCTGGAGGGATCTCTTGGAAGTAGCTGCACGTCACTTTTGATATCTGGTCAATAGTTGGGAGAGGCTTCTGTGTAATGAGGCTGCCTAAGACTTTTGCTTCCCCTGGGTCTTATCAGAGTAGAAGGGCCAGCTGTCTCCTTTTTGGATTTTTTTTAAGCAGCGTTATGTTCAACACAAAGAATAAATGATGCAAAAATTACCTTTGGCATTACTAGCTTTCCAATTGAGATAAGGATTTTAAAGCTTTAAGCCTGAGCTTTTTCCTAGAAAGTTAAAAAAAAAAATTTGCTGGAGCCTAACTGGAAAAGTGAACCAGGGTGCAAGCGTGATTTCTGAGTTCTGTTGGTTTCAAATGACTGACTGCTCCTGAGTCACACTGTGAAATGGCCCCGGGATTGTGTGTTATGTGGAAAACAACAGAAATGGCACGAATGTTTGGCTTTAAGAGACCATCTACAAAACAGTCAAATGGTTTTGGTTTTGGTCTATTAATGCTAATGCTCTGAAGCTTTTTCATATATAGGTCGTGTGGGCTATTTTGTTTTAAATCTTAAAATAAAAGTGGCAATAAGACAAAGCTTTCTTTGGTTCATTTCTATGCTTTTTAGATTAGAATATAACCTTTCAAATGACAAAAACAGAGGCAGACTAAAAATACTCTTGAAGGAAGGATGCTAATGAAGATGGTGATGACAATGATGACAAGGGGGACAGCAGAAGCCGCAGTAGCTGACAGTTACTGGGTATTTTTAGATGCTTCTTGCCGTTTTAAGCAGCTTCTATTTATTACCACATTTAAACAATTTACTTTCTAATTCTGGAATTTGGTCATCATCTTGGTCACCATTTCGGTTAGCAGTCTTCTTGCTGTTATCTTTTTAACAATGGAAGAAATAACGGGCAACATTATTACAGCTTTTTAAAATAAAGACGTTTATTTCCATTATGAGACACAGTAAGGCTGAGGGGCTGATGTCACACCTGGTTGAACAGTAACTTACAGAACAGGCTCACTTGGATGGGAGAGACCCTTTCTGATTCTTCGTTCACTCCTGGTGTTTTTCTTGTTTTGGTTTGGTTTGTTTTTTTCCTGTCTTCTTTCACCCTTCTTGGTGTGTATCCTGAAAGTCCCTGTCTCTCTCAGCTGTGTCCCTTGGTGTGTTAGTAGAGTAGATCTTTCTTCTCACCTACTCTATTCCTGATGTCTTGTTGTATATTCCAGTATGATCCCTGGCCATCCGTATGCTTTTGTTTCAGTCATGCTGAGAGACTTCCCACTTTGGAATTCTTTTACTTATATTAATCATAGTTTTTGGAAAATGATACATTCATGTAAAAGGGCTTCACACCAGACCTTTGAAGCAGATACTCCATCTATCGCAGTTCCTTAAAAAATAATAAAATATAACTCAGCATCTGTTTTAAATCTATTACATCCATTGCCTACTTTTTTTTTGTTTTGTTTTTTGTTTTGTTTTTTTTTTTTTTTTGGTGCTGGGGATCAAACTCAGGGCCTTGTGCTTGCAAAGCAAGCACTCTAACCACTGAGCTAAATTCCCACCCCCTCCATTGCCTACTTTTAAAAAAATCCAAATATTTGAGGGTTAAAGGAAGGGCCACTGTATCAATTTTCAGATTGAATAGTGGGAACTTCTTTTAACACTTTGAATGCCCAGATCCCTAAAAAATGGAAAATTTAATTGATTAATGTTAAGACATTGAGGATCCTTATTAATACGTTTTAAATATCTGTTGTCTATTAAGAAGGCAGTACAAGGAGAGTATGTGAAGAATGAAGCACGTGAACCTTTATTTTGAGTGATTCTATTGATCATCAAACTGATAACAGAAATCAGACATCCTTGTTCTGGCATGTTGAAAAGAATTTAGTGTTTTTTAATTCTTATATATTTAAAAGCTCTTTAAATTCTCTTGTGGAGTTACTTGAGGGTTTTCTCTTCTCAGTCTTTGTCTAAAGTACCTGATTGTTATGTAGGTGACTACCACATAGTTAAATTAGGTTTGACATACACAGATCAGCCAACTTCTTACATTTGCCGAGAGGCTGCATGGTCATACCCATCCTCATAATCTGATGGTGGATTATGTCTATGATAGTCACATTCCTACCATGTTGAGTGGTGGGCCTACGTTTTTAACAGTCCGTATTTTGCCATTCATGTGTTTACTTTATCATTGTCTTACCAATCTTTGAGCCCGAAAGGTTAAGCGGCATGATTTTATTTCATTTTGTAGAAGTATACAGGACACGTGGTACATTGTGCTGCATTACAGATCTCTAATCAAAAATAAAGCTTTTAGTGATTCAGTTTTCTGTAACATGGACAATAGGAAGTAGGGTTGGGTTACCAAGAACTTACTTTCTTTTATTTGAGAAAGTTTAGTTCTATTCCTGTGTGGAAAATAGGGGAGGGGACTTCTTGACCTCAAAACACCCAATGACCTGATCATTCTTTAATTCTGGGACTTGGGACCTTTCATCACACCACTCTCTTCTTAGACATTGGATCCTTAGATTCTTAGACTCATTTAGTGGTCACAGGATGTAGTCCAAGAGAGGATCCTTTCTAAGCGCTCAAATGCATCCCTCCCCGAATACTGACAGCCTATTGAATATTAGGACGTGCATTTTGCAAATTAGCATGCCAAAACCCCAGAGGTTTTGTAAACTTACATTAATCAAGCAGTTAGCTAAGACAAAAATGACTAGAGGTGGCTATGAAGGTAGAAAGGCAGTAAGAAGATTTGAGATCTTCTTCTTGTGCTCAGTAAGTACTTGGTTCTAGTCACTCCCCTTCCCTTCTAGGTTCCTCAAATGTTCTCTCTCAGCGACAACTCAGTTTCATTCACCGTGCAGGATTTGAGTAGCAGGTTACTCAGAGATACGTGGCCAAGAGGCAAGTGGTCACTGAAGCCAGTGACCACTTTTTCCAAAGGCATTTTTAGATTTGAAGCCTGAAGTAACTAAGATAGAGCTTAAATAAGTTACTTTTTTATGTATGAAGGAGGTGTATATTGAAGTGTGGGATGGGTTTTAGAATTAATCAGATGTGAAAAACTAAAATCCTAAATAGTTGTCATTGAAAGCAACACTTTCAAGAAATGTAATCATATATATTTAGTGTATATAGCTAATATGATTGCTTTTAAATATTTCCCAGAAACAAATATATAAGCCACTAATGACGAAAAATGAGAGATTTAAGGGGTAGGGGAGACTTTAGCTAGGAAAAGGTCATCATAAAAATAGTCTACAGCTGTGTTATCTGGTTTGCCATAATACTTAGTTTGATTTTTAATATAGTCTCCTTCCTTTCTCAATAATATTAGAAACAAGATTATTAGAAGATGTTCTAGGGCAAATGTAACTTTTCATAGACTGTATTTTTTTTCCTACTGAATAGTTACATGGATTAGAGGAAACTAATGTTCAGTATGTTCATGGATTGAATGCAGTCACCTCTGGCTTACCTCTTATTCTGAGAAATTTCAGTAGCCTTATTTTCTCCCCTCGAACCTACAAGAATATCAGATCGCGAACAGCCTGACTAAATGGGAGAGGCTGAATCAGGAGGCACATAAGTCTGTTTCTTGAGCTGTATCAACAAAGGAAATGTGTCTACTGAGTATTAACCCTGTTGTTCCCAAAGCAAATAAAGTCCAGTTTCAAACAGTTGGTTATTTGGCTGCTGTGTATCCTGGGAAATCTCTGTTAGCAGACTGAACAGGAAGATGAGAGTTTTCATAGTAGAGTTATGTGTGTTTTTCTCATTTCATTAATATTTCGGTATGCAACATTTTTAGGAATACAGAAAAAGTTGAAAGAATTATATGCTGAATACCCATTTCCACCACCTCATCCTACACAGGTGTTAACATTGTGAGATAATTGCTTTATCACAGGTATATTCATCTGTCCATTCATCTAAAATGTGTGAGATACATTTTTATAGTTTCTACATTTCTATTTAGAGCAATCTCTAAAAACTAACAAAATACACATTGATACATATACACACAATTTTATATATATACATATAAATATTTTCTTCTCTCCTGTAAGCTGCGATAACAGATTCTTTTTTTGTAGAATTGATGAAGAAGAATGGGATAAATACATCATCCCTTCCAAATCAGAGTCTGAAAAGTATAAAGTGAGCCGAACTTTCAGCTTCCTCATGAATAGGATGACTAACCCCAGGAATAAATCCAAGGTAATTAAGACGCCGAACCTATTTTCTGTTAAGCATAGATGGTTCATTTCACAGAAACCAGTATGGTTTCCACGTTCCTTTAAAAGCACTTACCTTAGATTGTATATATACCTTCTTGTGGAATATCGTCCAGTTCATTGGGAATATGAAGACAGCCGCATCGTGCAGACCAGCGTGTTTCTGTGTAATTTCCCTGCTCCTTGGTGCGCAGTCCCGATAGTGCCATAGGCAAAGGCAGAGGCTTGTTGGCCCTTAAGGTTTCTGTAAGAAGCTTGGCTCACAGCATTTCCCATTTTATATTTCTTCCTGCCTCTCTGCTGCTGCTGCTGCTACTGCTGCTGCTGTTTCTGAAGATGAAAAACAAAGATGCCAGAGACAAAGAGAAACTGAATCGACATCAGTTTGTTCCAGGGACGCTCTCTGGGGTTCTGCAGTGTGTGGCGTGTGATAAGACTCTGCTGGGGAAAGAGTCACTCCAGTGTTCCAGTAAGTTCTTGGGCCTAGTGATGGCTTTGTGTTTTGTTTCCCAGCCGGCAGCGTCCCCAAGTCTAGGCTACTCCTAACCACATTGCCATGTGGTGCTGCACATGTGGCTGCAACAGTTTGCCACGCGGACAGAGTCAGTACTTCTTGTCCACAATTGGTAGTGTCCCTGAGCCCCAGGCCATCTGCTCACTGCTGTTGCACCCACTTGGATGTCTCCACAGCATCCCCACCATTACAGGTCTCAAACCGAGCTCATGATCACCCCCTCTGTGGCACCTATAAGCTGATCGTCTCAGATAATGACAACCCTGTCGTTCTAGCCAGAGGGTCATGCCAAGCACTGGAGCCTTTGTTTACACCTCCTTTCTATCGCATTCCACATCCAACCCTTTTGCAATCCTCCTGCCTCTGTTTTCAAAATGTCTGTGAAACTCATCTGCTTGTCCCCTACCAGTTACCATTTCAATGTCATTCCAATCAGCATCCTTATACTTTGACCCACTAAAGTCCATTCTCAAAGCTTCAGCTTACATGAATTTGTTAAGTCATAGATCCCTGAATTTTAAGACTTCTAGTGCAAGCTTCCTGTGTCCTCCAAGTGGAAGCCAAAGCTTCCTGATAGCTGCAAGGCCCCATGAGGACTGCCCCATCTTTCTCCTCCCTCTTACTCCCTCTGTTCTGGCCACACCAGTGTCTTTGCTGTTCTTCCAATATGCTAGATGTAGTCCTGCCCAGGGCCCTTCCCTGGCCGTCCTCGTGCCTACAGTGGTCTTCTCTTCTCTGGCCACGTGGATTGCTCAGGTAGCACCATCATAGTGGGGCTTTCCTGGTCACCTTTCCCCTCTTCCATTACCACCTCTAACTTACCATGCATCTTACATACTGATTTTCTTGTGTGTCTCCGTGATAAGTTCCGTGGGCCAGGGTTTGTGTCTGTCGAACTTGTTCTCTGCTCTATCCACAGTAGCTAGAGCAATGTCCAGGCACGTGAAACACATTGCACGGCATTGGTCGGTAGCTGTAGCTGGGAGAATATTTGGGAGGTGGGATGTGTGCACAAGAGGGAGAAAAGAACAGAAGGCATGTGCAATGTACCCCCAGCTCAAAGAGTTAAAGAATTTAGATGTACTTATAGTTGTGTATCTGATGGAAATACTGTTTTCGTCATTTTCCCTTTACTATTTCTAAGTGTACAGGTCTATGGAGGATATTTTAGAGGCAGATGGGTGGTTCTTCTGGCATTAAAGGCAGATTGGCTGGTGCTGTCATTAATGATCCCAACTTTATTGCATGCTTGAACTTGGCTTCCCTCAAACATTTGATTTCTTTCTTTCATGGGATCTGAAGTAGCACCACACCATTCAGATGTGATTTAATTTTCTAGTGTGTGTGTGTGAGTGCGTGTGTGTGCGCGCACTGAGCATCAATCCCAGGGCCTCATGCGTGCTATACAAGCACTCCACCACTGAACCACTAGTTCTAAATTTGTTAAATTTCTAGGGACTTGCTGTGAGTATTGTTTATGGGTTGTTTCTGGTGGCCCACATTTCTGCAATCGGGTTATCTGTGTGGTCGGTATGTGTTTCATAGCTTGCCGTTCCACCCTTTTTGTTAGGACTGGGTCCCTTCAATTGTACCCCCAGCCACATCCAAGACCCTTCTTGCCCATATTTTCCAGCTCTTAATTCTCCATTCACTGCTTACTCTCCTGCCCTGATCCTTCTTCATCGACTCTCTGTTTTGGCCTCTGTCCTACTTAACTGAAGTCCTACCTGAGGGCAGCTTGGAGTCACTTTCTAGCGGAGCTAGAGAGCCTTTCCTCCTGCTTCAGGCTGACCTTGCTTCTTCAGGGAACCCTCTCCCTCTCTTCCACAGCATACTACTCTTCTGTTTTACCACCTGTTTTCCTAATTCCGAGTGCCTTTCAGGCTCAGGTCCAGGGCTTTTATCCATTTTCCCTTTACTGTTTCTAAGTGTACAGGTCTATATAGGATATTTTAGAGCACAGACTGTCTTGCCTATGTAGACTCTTTCCTTTAGAATTAATGCTGGTGTCCTTTTTACTTCCATATTTCTAGTTGCCTAGCGGCTGAGGGCACTTTTAGGATTGATGGCGTAGTGACAGCACAGGACCCAGACTGCCACAGGCAAACTAGCTCATAGGGTGACCCTGTGTGTGGGCATCTTCCTCGGGAGACTTCTTTGTCTCTGCGACCCAATACGTCTTAAACCAGCCTCAGAATCCACGCATAAAAGGCTGCCCCCCCAGCACTTGGGACAATGGCATGCAAGCCAAACATGGGTCCCTGTGAATCTGCTTTCTTCTGTCCCCAGTGTCATTCATTCACTCTTCGTTTCCCATTTCCCCCCTTGCTGTTGCCACCTCCCGGCCTGCTGAGAGTGAATCGTGCTAGTTTTGTTCCCTCCATGTCCTTTCAACTACAGTTCAGGATGAGACTTATACCACACCAACCTGTAAAATGCCTCTTTCATCAGCCCACATGAATTCAGGGACTCCTCTGCTCAGCTGAGCCACCCCCAGCTCTTTACCGGGCTCTAGTCCCTCATCTAGGACTGCTAACTGCTTCCACTGTTGCCTCCTCAGCAACAGCAGACAGCCCGAGTCCTGCCAGTCCTATTATCCTTGTCTTCCAGCCCCTGTTCTTTCCTGCCCCTGCTGTTTAGTTTAGGATAATCCCCCTTGTTTTTATTTTCTCTATTTCTGCCATGGATCTGGATATTCTACCTCCTCTTTGGAGGTCTTCCCTGACTGCTGTGATCCAAATTCTTGCCCGTTATTTATATGATCTGTTTATCGTATTCTGTTTAATATCGGGGTATGTAAGACCTCCCTGAGTTTTAAGTACTGAGATAGAGTAAGTTCTTTGAGGACTATAAACACACACTGATTCAGGTAGCCCCTCTAGCAGCCATCCGGAAGCTGGCTCCTAGACACTCTGGTAAATGACTGAAAAAGCCCGAGGCCGGGGATCCCCGAATAGGAAACTTTTGTAGTCAGTGAGATGCTGGTTTATATTGAGTTAAGTGGATCGTGTAGTGAAGGTTGTCATGGAAGCTGGAAATTCCTGAAAGTACCTAAGGTATAGTTAGCTGTTAAAATAGTCATTACTTTTAAAAAATGGATTAGAATTCGTAGACGACACAAGGCTTAAGGAAAAACTTTATCTAAAAATTTTACCATGTAGAGAAAACCACTGTTACTATTTTGACAGAGTCCCTACTAACCATATAATTATTATATCCATTTATAACGCTAGTGTTTCATTTGGTGGTGATTTCAAATGTATTTAATTATTTCTTATTGTACATTTAAGTTTTCTCCTCATTTAAGATAAATGAGATTCCTTTTCACATAGCATTGTCCACATCTTTGATTATTCCTTTGGATTAAATTCTAGAATCAGTATTTGTGGGTCAAAGTGTATGTTTGGTTTTCTCTTTAACCTACGATTTTTTTAGAATTAATTTTAAGATTTACAGGGTTTTTTTTTTGTTTTGAAGGCGGTGCTGGTAATTTAAGCTTTACTTATTAAGTTTTTACGTCATGTAATGGGATGTAACATGGGCAATCTCCATGGTTTTAGGTTGATAATGATATTCCATCAGTACATTATTATTTTTACTGTAAATGTTAAAAATTCTAATCTTAACAACGTGATATGAAACAGCACACAGTGTAAGTATGCAAATTCCTGGCATCATTTTTCTCTAGTAAAGCTTGAGTTGCTAATTTTTCAAAGAATTTATTTCTATAAAATTCTCCTTATTTTTAAATAGCTTTCACTGGTTATTTGGATATTAGATTGTCTCATATAAAAACCACACCTTCATTGCATATTTAACTTTAACCAACATAAAATTACTCTTTTAATGTCATTAAATGTCTTTTGCATTGAATTTTACTTTTTTTTTCTTTTCTTTTTATTTCACTTAACTATTTCCGTGGTTTCGATTTGGTGTGTGTCTTTCATTTAGCCAGAGGTAATCTGTATTGTAACTGAAAGATCTTGTTTTATAACAAAGGGTTTTTTTAATTTACATTTAATTTTACTGCTTCCAATTCTCTTTTATAGTCCCTTGCTGTTTTCCTTGATGTCTGGCTCAACTATTTAGACCATGTGTTCTTTGCTTTCATCTTCTCATGGGATTTGGCCAGATAGGCTCTTTTAATATCTACTAATGATAGCTTTAAGGCTGTGTAAGGCTAATAATGTAATACTTTTCTATTTTCCTATGTTTACCGTTTCCACCTCAGCCTCTGTTAATTATTATTATTGTACTCCTTTTCTATATCGTATATTTAATCTTTTAAGACTGATTTCCTATTTTAAGAAAAGTTTGATGTTTTTGAGCTGTCTCTACATACAATTTTCAGATTTCTTTGTTTTTTCGCTCACTTTTGCTCCTTTTTAAAAAACTAAAGCCAATCCATTCTTTACTTTTTATGCTGCTCACAGAAGTCTAGAGTAGAGTTGATCTGATTTCTGAAACCCTTGTAACTAGGTTGTATTTTTGCTTCTTTCACACAAGAGGACAATTTCCCTAGCTAAATAAAACTTTGGCCCAAAATCTTCTCCTTTGGTGCTGTGTCCACGTTGGCCCAGTATAGCCAGCACCTGTTATTATAGTGGAAGAGTCTGGGGCTTGTGTAGCTTGATTCCGTGGTTGATAACCTCCTTTGTTTGACTGTGTGCTTCGGAACTTTAAAAATTTTAATCATCTGAATATTGTCAGACTGTTATCTGTAGAATAGGAATCATTTAACTATTTTTCTTAAAAAGCACTGGGACCTTTTGATCTACCCTTTGTTTGAGGTGCTTTCTTGGCTGTACAACCTTTTTGTCTCTTATGCCTTTGACTATTACTGCTTCTGATCTAATTTTTCTGATTTCTTTTTTGGATAAATGTGATCTCTGCTCTCTGTCTTTTTTGTGTCACATCTTCTATTTTATAATTATTCCCTTTGTCCTTGCCACATTCTGGGAGGAATCTTTCAAGTTTAACCTCACAGCATTCCTTTGATCTTCTTGTCACCTGGATCTGTCTCAATTTGGCTTAAATTCTGCTCTTCCCCTTTACCTTCCTCATGACCTCTGCTTCTCTTGCAGACCTCCATTTTCCTCTCCTCCCGTTGGCCTATTTCATGTCCTGTTCTCCCTCGTGGCCTTTGGTCCTGTAATATTGAAGCCCCATCTTCTATCTCTTATTAAAAAAATCATTTCAATATCAACATTTTTCTTCTCTGTTTTGGACTTCATAATTCCTGTGAGTTTCTGGTGTAACTTTGTTCTCTGGCATCTCATAGAGCCTACATTTTTTATTTGCCTTTCATTTACTTGTTCTGGAGTAGAGGGAGCTGTTGGATTTCTACAGGAGCCTTGGCCCTGCGTCTTGGCCCCTGGATGTTTACTGAAATGATGTGCAGCCAGTTGGCGCCTGTGGGGCTGAAATCTGCACCCAATTCACAGAAGTCCACTGGCTAATCCAGCATGGTGCTGATGGGCCAGGAGGGGGCCTTCTACCCCCACAGAAGGGTTCCTTCTTGAAAGGTTTCTGATCCACCACAGGTTCCTCCAGCTGGGCTGCAGCCTGCAGAGTGGGTAGAATGAGGGCGAGTTGCGGAGGCAGAAGGGAAAGAGGCGACAAGACAGGGGCTCAGTAGAGAGCAGGGACCACTTGGCAGGGATTTCTGTGAGGAGAGACTGGGCTGTGTCCTGAGCAGGCTGGACAGGGCACCTCCCTCTTCCTTCTTCCACTCAGCTGGAGCTGTGCCGTTGTCTTCGGATGTAAAACATGCGAAGTGGCTAACTTCCTTCATTGAGTTTGGCCGCCTCACGCTTCTGCTTAATAGGAGTTGCCGTTGGAGCTTGACAGTCCATTTTTTCCCTGAGAATCCTTGTGAGTTTGTTTTCTTAGGCATGTAACCTGGTGTAGGAGCCAATGAGGTATCAGAAATCCTGCACACTATAAGACATAGAATAGGAAACGTGTTCTTAGACAGACGCATAGTGTGTATTGTGTATCATTCCAGGGTTTATAATTGATAAAATAATTTCAGAAGATAAAAAAATATCTCCAAGGAAATCCAACTTCTAACAGTGTGCTTGGACTTGGGTGGAGCTACATGTGATTTAAGTATTTGTCTTTAAATTTTCTAAATATTTATAACATTTATGAATTATTTTTATTATAACCAGTGAAAGCAAGATACAGTCTTGCTTATTTCAGGTTCACTTAAATAAGATGGATGCTCCTGAATCTTTTTTCTCTTTATTTCAGACTGTAATGCGAATGTTCATAAGGGTTGTAAAGACGCTCTGCCTCCATGTATCAAGGTAATCGCTCAGTCATTGAAGAATGTATGTGTCTATTTCTGCCTTGTTTGCTTTTTATTCTCTATTTGAGATTTAATTCATTTTTGTTGCTATCTAGATCTTTTTCTAAAGTGATCACTAGTGATAACATAGCACATTCTGAACGTGCATGGTTATTTACTTGTACACTTTTAGCAATAGAGAGAAAGCCAAAGCTCACGTTTGGGTTATAGTGTGTGAGTGGGTTGGGCTTTCTGTGGAGACCTGCTTGGCTTCCCAGTGCCAACTCTGAGTACAGTAAATGAAAATTAGGGCAGTAGTTCTCAGATATTGGCCAACACCAGAATCACCTGGAGGAGCTGTCGGGACCCAGACTGCTGGGCTGCACTCCAGAGTTTCTGACAAGTGCCCGGTGTGCCAATGCTGCTGAGACCCCAGCTGGAGGCCACGGGACTGAAGAAATGTGCTGTCTTTGGGTCGGGCTTGCACAGATGAAGGCGTCTGTCCCTTTCTTCTGGCCACGTCAGAAATGCACGCGTGGGCAGGTGTTCCTCCAGAGGGACAACGGGAGTCACAGACCTCTGTGTTGATGAAATGCTTCCCTGTCAGGTCCCAGTACTGAGAGCTGCCCTAGAGGGCGACATTTCAGTGTGCACTGTTGCTATCTCCTGTCGGAGGGAGGGCAGCGAGGAGTAGAACAAGGAGAAAGGCAGTGTCCATTGGCACTCCTCTTTTTGAAATAGATAAAATAATAAAAATGATATAGATAAGAATCCTGTTCCACGTAGCTGTGTGTGCGTTCTTGTAGCCCAGTGGTACTTTGATCTTACTTGATATGTTTCTAATATTCTTTACCAGAAATTCCAAGAGAAATATAACAAGAACAAACCGCAGACCATCCTTGGAAGTAAGTGATATGGAAAAATGACAAGCACTTCTAAAAATTTAATGCATAGCATACATTTTTCCATTGTAAAAATACCTCCCGGTTTTGTTTTCTTATTTGCCCAATTATTTCTTATTTCACTCCATACCTTGGCATAATTTTTAGTTATACAAAGAGATCGAGAAGGATATAAATTTCCATGCCAGCCTGAGAGCTCTGCATTTTGTGTACTGTGTGATCTTTTGTGTTGCGGAAGGCTATGAGGAGAAAGTATTACCATATTGCCTCAATTCTAAGGTGCTGTCTAGATAGAGTGTGCTCTATTGATTTATTAACCTTTTATGAAAGAGACATTTACATGAAATGTATGTAATTTTGTTTTCCTAGCACGTATTTATAGCTATACAAATACATGCCACATTCTCCTTCAGAGTCACAAAGTTTGGCAGAAACAAATCACGTTTGGAGTCCATAGCTTCTTATTAGTCCCTGTTGTGTGTTATTATGATGACCTGGTGCTTCAAAAGGCTTTGAGCTCATCGGCACTTTTAGGATGACAGCGGAATTTTGTTTGTGTGTTTAAGTTGATGCTTCTATTTTTTTTCCTGATTTATACCTTGCTGAAATCTAAACAGTTTCTCTTGTAATTGGTGACTGTCAACAGTTCTTTGCATTACATGCAAGAATGAGTAACACGAGTATTTCCTACATTCAAAAATCCTTTGCTTTATTGTGAGTGTGTAATTTCTTTTACCTAAAATTGCACTGATGCATGACATGGGGCAGGGATTTTAAGTGCATGGTAACTTTTCATTTCAATGCTGTAATAAAGTGCAACTGATATTTCAAAAAGCCTTTAGTCAGAGGGCAGGTAGGTATGCACCGTGATGCTAACATGCTGTTGTGTGTGGCGATGTACAAGGTTAAGTTAGGTAGTAATAGCTGTCACATCTCTTACTCTCTTATTTTGACCTCAGAAGTATAAAGTACCTCTGAATTTCCAAAGGTTAAGCGTGAAAATAAAAAGCATCCTAGAACAGATAAAACACTATATAATTCTCCTCTTTTCTTGGGGGTCATTAGAACAAATCATACCTATATAATCCTTTGTATTATCTTGGGATCCATATGAGTATTTTTCCCCTTTTTCTTGGGAGCATGTATGCTATAGCCGTAATATTATGGTACTAGATGTTTTCCGAGAATCATTTATTTTATGCACCAAATATACATGTATTTATGCCCAGAACATTTCAGAGCTGGCCAGGAAAGTATGAGAGCACTGTTCTGTTTTCAGTACATGAGAGAGGGCAGCCCAGCTGAGTTGCAGCTTTTGTTGGCCTGAGGTTCCAATCCCACGAAGAACAGATTCCCAGCATCCTTCCATTCCATTCCCTTGACTTGTTCTCCATGTGCTCTGCTTGTTTACTCTCGCCACGTGCACTCCAGTAACTGCTAATGACACCTTACATCTATTTAAAGCTGGCTCAAAGGAGTCCAAGCTGTGGTTTATGGGAACGCGGCCGTGTTTCCCCATTCTGTTTTCTTATTTGCCTGTATCGTCCCAAACACCCACAGTCCCTGGGTGGAGAGATGGAAGCAGGCCTCCCCATGGCTTTCAAGACAGTGTAAAGCGAAGGGACATTTGAACCAAGTATTGGCATGTGTCAGGGAGAGCAGTTTCCAGGCTGTGCATGTGACTGGGTATCAGAGATGGCTGCTTGAGGATCTACCACCTGGCTTGGCGGTGGCTTTCCTTCCTTGTGGTTGCTGTCGTCTGAGAGAACTGGAGGAACCCCGGCTCTGATTTGCAGGCTCTTCAGCTAGAGACATCCCGCAGCCTGGCCCGTCCTTGCACCCGTCATCTTCCATGCCTGTTGGGCTCCCAGCTCCGAGGAAGGAACCCACGGGGCAGGTCCCTCTGCTATCTAGAAGTGTTCCAAGCACCACCCTGGAGAGGTAAGGCTCAGTGCATTGTTCAGTCCTCATGGCTCAGGGAGGCTTCTGGACTAAGTCCTCTTTCCTCCCTCCCTCCTGGCTTCAGGAGGCCAGCCACATCCTCGGAGTCGGAGGGCGACGGGCGCAACTGGAGAAGCCGTTATCACTCGGATGAACTGCCGCAGTCCACAGGCTCTTCTCCCTCCATGGAGACTTTCGTAATGGAAGGTGAGGAGAAGATGTGTTTGTGTTTACTTACGTTTCTGTGGGCATTTGTCGAAAGGAATATTTTCTGAACGAAGCAAGCCCAAAGCATATTCTTTTGTTCTGTATAAAAGAAGTCTGTTTCATGGAGTCTATTTGGCGTGGGTTCTACTTTTTAAAAAGAAAGAAAATTCTGTCCTAGAAGAAACAACCAGAGAGTAATCAAGGAGATGTGATGTAACTTTTAAATGGACACATTCGCCAGAGAACAGGGTCATGGTTAGTGCAGAGAATGAAATACATTGTGTCCTCATTGCAGGAAAAAAGGTTTTACAGCAATTGGTGGACTGCAATGGGATTTCACATTAAAATATACTTTAGTTAGTGAAGACTGGTCTTGCCTGGATTTCTGAGTGGTTTCCCCCACTTGTTACCTCCTAATTCTAGGGAGGATGAAAGCAGTATTAAAGTGTATCTTGTAGGCCAAGACCTAATTTGGGGAGTTGCTTTTTGTATCCCACTCGCATCAATAAATGAAAGGAAACCAAATGGAAGGAGAGAGATGGGAAGACTCTGCTGCAGAAACCTGTGCACTAAATCGGTTGTCGGCTGCATTTCACTGCTGTGGGCCGGAATCTCTTTGAGGGCAAATAGGATTTGGTTTTCTTGAAGGGTGTTTGCATATGTGTGTCTCATTTTGTCAGAAAAATCTGCATCACTTACGATTTACATCTTTATACTCTGTGACGTGCTCTGCCAAGTCCAGAGCAAACCCAGTGGACCAGTTGAACATTTAAATAGGAGTAAACAGAGTAAAAGAACCGGGAAAAGGGAGCAGTCGGGATCCTGTGGGCACATTATGGACTCTGAAGTTTCCCTAAGATAGGAGGAAAACAGAGGAAGCCAAAATAAACAAAAGAAGCTTCAGTTTTCTTTTTTTTAACCCCATATACACAATCACTTTTTTGTTTGTTTGCAGTACATAATGATTACATTCATCATGTGGAGTTGATACATGCACATAAGACATCTTAATTCTTTGTACGTCCCTTGTCCTCCTCTTCCCCACCTCTCTCTTCATCTGTAGATCCTTTTCCCATTTGCAGAAGATCTGTCTCTGTGTTTTGTAATACCTACTATTTATTTTTCTCTTTAAATCATTTATACTTTGGGTTGTTCGGATAAGAGAAACCATGTGATATTTATGCTTAGGTTTCTGATTTATTTCACTTAACATTAGGGTCTCAAGGTGCATCCATTTTTCTACATATGACTCAAATTTATCATTCTTCATGGCTAAGTAGTACTCTACTTTGTATATCTCCTTTCTCTGAAAATAAGACTTAGGTGGAAAATATCTTATCTGCCATCGCTATTCTCTTGCTTGGTGGCTACTCTGTAAGGCAGATAAGGCAAGAATAGGTTGAATGGGGCTGACATTTTTGATCTCTAGTTTTCAAGGCTGATTATTTTTCCAGTTAGGTCTTATTTTTGGAGAAACATGTTATATACCACATTTTCTATACCCTTCATCTATTGATGGATGTATAGGCCACTATAGCTGATTCTTCTTTGCTTTCACGAAAGCTCTCTTGATGTGGCCCGTTTTATTGTTCTGGTTTTCAGATATTCCAGCTCCGCAGGCTGGTGCATTCTGGTTGAGTTGTGTTGAGCTGTGTAGGTGTGTTAGTTCACGAAAGCTGTAAACATGGTACTTAAAAAGGTCTGTTGTTCTGTGTCCTTCTGGCCTTCTTTTCCAAACACATCAGATGTCGTGGACTCTTCGCTGTGGACTGAGCTCAGCAGTGAGGCCCAGGAGTTTGAAGCAGAGTCGTGGAGCCTGGTGGTGGAGCCCGCATTTTGCAGTAAGCAGGGGAAGGATGTCATCAAAAGGCAAGATGTCATTTTTGGTAAGCATCTCAGATACGTCCTGGGGCCGACACAGTGTGGTGTATAGGAAAGAATGTGACATTTGAAACCACACAGACCTGGTTTCAAAGTTCATGCTCTGTTCTAGTTGCCTGGTCACTGACAGTTTATCTAACTCACCTGACCGCAGTCTCTCCATCTTCGTAATAGGGGTAATGTCACTCAGGCTTGAAATGTTATTCTGAGGCTTAAATGGGGCACTGTATGAACCTGGTATAAGACAAATTTTATTTCTCTTACCTTTTCAAGTTAGTTAGTGTCTTAGTTACTTTCTCATCACAAAATACCGTACACCCACAATTTAAAGGCAGAGAAGTTTATTTGGCCCAGAGTTTCCAGTGGGTTCCATCCAAACTGGCTCTGAGGCAGAAGCAGCATGGTGGAAGGGTGTGGCTGCTCAACCCGTGGCAGCCAGGAGGCAGAAAGTGAAGGGAGGCGCTTGGGACAAGAACACACCCTTCCAGGTCACGCCCAGTGACCACCTCCGACCAGGCCCCACCTCCTCACGGGAAGTTCGGCCTGCGCTCTTCAGTGAATAATACACTGATAAGTGCGGTGCCCCGTGATCCAATCACCATCCAAATATATGGGATTGCAGAACATTTTAGATCCAAAGCATAACATTTAGGCTTGGCCTATACTTTCTCCTCTTTTGCGTAATTTTTGCACATATTTCACAGAGAGGAGACAGGGCTCTTGCGTGTGGCCCTACAGTTTGGCTGCCTTTGCCGGGAGCCATCCACTTACACTGTAACCTGAGAATCAGCGTCTGGGGTAGGATGACTTTGAGTGAGCGTCCATCCTGAGTATGGAATTTAACCTTGAGAGATGTCACTGTTTTCATGCTATTTGGAGTGGAGGCAATTTGAAATCGGGGAAGTAAAATTTTACACTAATTAGGAAAAATGAAGTTTAAAAAACTCAAGTTCAAAGCAGATGTTAAAGAGAGATTTTAGAAAGATACCCTACTGTAGCACTGAGGACGTACGTAGCTCAGTGGTAAAGCACTGGCCTAGCATGTGTGAGGCCCCAAGTTCAGCCCCCAGTCTCCCTCCCCCAACAGGAGATCCGCTCCTTGAAGATGAGAAGCCTGTTAGTGTCCCAGGACTCTGTGTTTGCAGGTCCTCTGAGGGGAAGGCCACCCGCTCACCTGTGTCAGGGGGTGTCTCACAGGTCAGCCGAGAGCCAGCCAGGGGCTGTGGGATCAGAACTTCCGTGGGAAGAAGCTGACCCTTTTAGTATTTCTCAAGCTTTTGCATTATGCGGTTATTTGCAGTTATCTCTTAACTTCGTGTATTATTAAAGATAATCTAACCCATTGAGATTAATGATCACACACGGCGCGGCTGTTGGTGTCAGAAGCCCTGTGTTCCTACAGGATCCTTCTTCTTCTCTTCCTTTAAAGAGGAAGAGACGTCTTCCTGCTTTTGGGGTCAAAATGAGTAAATGAATTAAAGGATTGAGGGAAATAATATGGATAAGTACACAGAACAGAGGAGGCACTGAAACTGTGGTAGGAAATAATAATCATATAAAGCTAGTAGGTTTTTTTTGATAAAATAATAAAATTATATTTAGACTTACTTTCCATAGCTGAAATCCTAGATTCTTCCCTGAAACATACAGTTTGGAAATGCTCGTGTTTGTAGAACTTGTTCTCCTAGTAGTTTTACACATCAAGGTGTTGCTTCCTCGTGTTGCATTAAAAAAAATTGAGATATAATTAACATACCATAAAATTCACCTCTGCACAGTGTATAATCTAATGGTTTTTAGTGTATTCACAAAGCTGTGCAAAAACCATGCATTCTAATTCCAGAACATTTGTATCATTTCAAAAAGAAACCTTGTATCCAGTGCCAATCACTCCCCATTTTCTCTTTCCAACAGCTGACCTAATTTCCAACCACTGACCTAATTTCTGACCTTAAGGATTTGCCTGTTTTGGATAGTTTACATAAATGGTACAATGTTATGCACTTTTTGCGACTGACTCCTGTCACTGGGCATAATATTTTTGAGATTCATCCTCATTGTAATAATAAATCAATACTCCATTCCTTTTTATGGCTGAATAATATTCTATTTTATATATTTAATTATCAGTTGTTAGATATTGGGGACTGTTTATACTTTTTGAATCATATAGTAACTTTATTTTTAATCTTTTGAGGACTTGCCAGACTATTTTCTAAAATAGCTATGCAATTTTACAGCCCTCCAACAATTGGAGAAAAACCTGTTCAAATCCTCTGCCCACTTGTAAGTTGTTTTTATAAAATTTTTGAGTTGAAAATTTTTTGGGGGAGGCGTACTGGGGATCAAAGTCAGGGCCTTGCTAGGCAAGTTCTCTACCACTGAGCTGAATCCCCAATCCAAGTTGTAAGTTTTTTAATATGTTCTTTTTAATATGTTTTTTAAATAAGTCCCTTATCAGAGCAGTGATTTGCAAATATTTTTGCCTATATCTTGTCACCTCTTTTACTTTTTCTGTGGCCTGTGATTGTGATTTACTATTTTCCTCTGGAGAAAATGGAATTCTGGAGACAGATGCTGCAACAGAAAGAACCTCGGATTGGCTGCACTAAGGGACATCATCTGTTTTGTTCAAGTTAATTCACCAAGTTAACTTGTTCTTCTACTCAATGCAAACACCAAAGGGGGGAAAAAAACCCAAGCAAACTAAATTATCTTTTATAGGACACTGAGATAGGTATGGGATCTATTTCCTAACAGAAGGACCTAAAGATGTTGGCTAGTTAAAAGACTTTCAGCTACATTTAATTCTTATATATTGGACTTATACATATACCTTCTCTTAATACTTGGAAAAAAGAAAATAGCTTCCTATTTTGGGCTTAGATGTTTAATCAGTAATGATCTCTATATTGAAAGAAATATTCCTGTTTTTCCTACATATTCCTTCTTTTTCATTTGTGTAACATAGCGTGAGCTGCTAATTTAGTTCTGTGGGGACACTGACGTTTTAAGCTTCCTTGGAACATGTGTCTGCTCACACGTTTCAGAGCTAATGCAGACAGAAATGCATCACATCCAGACCCTGTTCATCATGTCAGAGATCTTCAGGAAAGGGATGAAGGAGGAGCTGCAGCTTGACCACAGTACTGTGGATAAGATTTTCCCCTGCTTAGATGAGCTGCTGGAGATCCACAGGCATTTCTTCTACAGTATGAAGGAACGTAAGCAAGAATCCTGTGCCGGCAATGACAGGAATTTTGTGATCACCCGAATTGGAGATATTCTGGTACAGCAGGTAAGAAAGGTTTGAGGTCTCTGACCTCAAAAACCTAAAGCTTTGTGTCTTGGTTACTTTTCTCATTGCTGAGACAAAAATACCTGACACACACAAGTTAGAGGAGGAAAGGTTTATTTGGGCTCACAGTTGGTAAATGTTTTAGTCCATAGTTGGCTGGCTCCAAGGCAGGGAGGCATGGAAGAGGGACATCACAGAAGGAAAACAGTCCATGGCAGAGCAGGCAGAAAGCAACAAGCAGCAGCTGTCTGCTTTCCATCTTTCCCTTTTTATATTTTACTCAAGCTATAAGCTTATTCGTTGGTGCCACCCATCCCCAGGGGGGGCTTCCCATTACCCACACCCAGAACTATACTAAACCAGTGGACTAATTTCATTATCACACACTCTTAATCCATCTTCACACACATTAGATTCAGCCACCTCTGAAAGCCCCACCTATGAGTGCATGAGGCTTTGGGGGGACATCTAGATACAAGCCATAGCAGTTTGTAACTATTTACAGCATTAAAAACCTGAGAAAAAAATGGAATGGATTTTGTTATAACTATTGCCAGATGTTCTTGGCTGGTTTTGTTTGTTGTTGGTTGATGTTGATTGGCGTTAACGATGTCAGAGAGCTCCTAACAGCCAATGATGGACTCCTCTATGTGTCACAGGACCTGGCTGGATCACCCTGACCCTGGAGGAGTCAGAGTCATACATGAATCTCCTAATTAACATTGTCCTTAGATGCTTTGATGTAATAGGGGTCGTGGATTCCCCAGTGGGCTGTGATAGTCTCACTAATGTCTCCCAGACAAATGCTGGCTTGAGGAAGAAGGAGGCAAATCTGCTATCATTAGAATTCTAGAATTCATGTCTAGGGGATAAAACAATTAAGATTTCTTTGCATAGTCAAATGAGTCCTTGTTATTGTATTGTTTGTGACTGTTTTCTCCAGTACCTTCTTATCCTCAATTTACCAGTTTTTCAAGTATCATGCTTTTGGTTTTAAGTATGAGAACTTTTAGTCTATCTATAGATCTCAAAGATTTTCTCCAACGTTTTTTCCTAAAAGTTTTATGTTTTACATTCAAGTCTGTGTTCCACTTTAAGCATTTTTTTTTTGTAAAAGAAAATGCTATGAAGCTTACATTTAGGTTCTTTTTTAAAATTTCTGTTTGTGATATATAGATGTACAATTGCTCCAGCACCATTTATTACTGGAAAAGCTATTGTTTCTCCATTGATTTGTTTTTTCATCTTTGCCAAAAGTCAATTGAGAATTCTGGTTTGCTGTTCTGTTTCATTGATCTATATGTCTGTGTCTCCATGTAATCTTAATAACTGTAACTATATATACATCTTTAAATTGGAAGATTGAGTCCTTCTTTATTCTTCTAATAATTGTTTAGCTACTTTATTTTGCCATTTCAAACACATTCTAGGATAGTCTTTTCTATATTTATAAAAAATTTGCTGGAATTTCAATAAAATTGCTTTAAACCTATATAACAAAGTAGAAAGAATTGATATTTTTGCTATGTTGGGTCTTCCAATCCATGAATATGGTATAGCTCTCCATTTATTTATTTATTTATTTATGAATTTTTCGAGACAGGGTCTCCCTATGTAGTTCAGGCTGGTCTTGAAACTCACTGTGTAACCCAGGCTGCCCTCAAACTCACAGCAGTCCTCCTGCCTCAGCCTCCTGAGTGCTGGGATAACAGGTGTGCCCCACCACATGTATAGTTTTCCACTTATTTAGATTTTTGGTATCTTTATCATCATTGTGTGTAGTTTTCAGCATATAAGTTTTGTATGTGTTTTGTTAAATTTTTACAAAGCAATTATAAGTGATTTAAGGATCACCTTTTGAGACATATTGACCTCACGCATAGATAAAACTGCAAGCAAAGATGAAAGTATCAGAGATGGTGGTGTAAATTTTAAATACTTTTCAAAGAGGGACAGATGTATTCTGGTTTCTGTTGCAGTGATCTTTAGTGTGAACATGTGCACATAGAGCTTTCATAATCTAAAAATTTGACTTTCGAATAATTCTGCTACTTCTCTCAGCACCGTTCCATGACTCCTAAGTGTGTTCCTATGCAGATTTTTCTACAGGGATTTTTCTTCAGGTCAGGCCTGCTGGAGCATTCACATGGCAGCTCTTCTTCAGTTAATAAATTGACATTCTGGTTATTCATCATTCTATTTTCATCTTGGCTAATGATGGCCTGCCTCTTAGTTTACTTATGATGGGTGGACAATCAATACAAAAAAAATGTTTAAAACACAAATTTGGAAGGATAAAGCTATACCCCCCAAAAAATCCCTAAAAAAAGAATAGAAAACATCAAATGTTTTTCACTTGGCTATTTGCCAATTAGTATGTTAGTGTATTATAACATACTATAATCTTATTAAATTGATCCTTATTTCTCAACAAGTTTGTTTTATGTTAATTTTAAAAATCCCTGGGGTAGAAAAGCAATTGTATTCAGAAATTTTGTGTTTGTTCTAAATTTGTAAAGAATATTTTAAAATCGCATGTTCTTTTCTATGTTTAAAACTGGCTAAATTTATAAACCATTCCTGAAATGTTATTCTCAGTTTTCAGAAGAAAATGCAAGTAAAATGAGAAGGATATATGGTGAATTCTGTAGCCATCATAAAGAAGCTGTTAGCCTCTTTAAAGAACTCCAGCAGAATAAAAAGTTTCAGAATTTTATTAAGGCAAGTATTTTAAAATTTGATTACGAAGTGGTAAACCAGCACAGGTAAATAGTTCATGCTTGTGTCTTGTATGATTTAGACAAGTTTCATATCTAGGTTCTTATTTTCAAGAGAAAGAGAAGGAAGTGGTAAGTTTGTGGCAAACATGGAAAATCTCTTTTCTGTGTTGGTTAAATATTTCTCCAAAGTCCTTTCTTTTGGTGTCTTATATCTGTGAGGTCATGTCCTCCAAACTTCTGAGAAGATTTACAATATTCTGGGAAGCTATTTCATGCCCTGACAAGTTACATATCCGAGAAACCAAAGTAAAAGCAAATACAGATTCCACCAAACCCCTTTCAGATTAGTTTGAAGTATTAGTTTCCTTCAAAATTAGAAGCAAATACATGGCATCTTACAATTTTGTCTGTAATATATATCTTGAAAGAGTATGTCTTTTAAAATATCAGGATCATGTTATCATACCTAAATGAATTAGCAGTAATTCTTCAACATCTTCAAATTTCAATGTTTATCTCATGAAATTGCATTGCTTTAGGCAGACTCTGACAAGATTCACATACTGTATATGGTGGTTATCTCTTAAATCTCCTTTAAATTGAATGTTCTCCTTCCCTTTTCCCCCTTTGCAGTTTGTTTGTAGAAGAAATTTGTGCTATAAAAAACTTCTTGGGTTCCAAAGTTTATCTACCATTTTAGGAGTGCTACCAGAGTCTTCTCTTTTCTTTTTGCATGTACAGGAGTGTTGAGCATTTGAAAATTGAAGGAATATTTTAAAATGTTCAGCAAGAAGTTGCCCTGCTTAATAGGAACTTTAAGTGCTAGAAAGTATAATAACAAGTGTGGTGGAAGACATGTTGGCTAAGCAAATAGTAAACTGCAAACTCATGCTGAAAATTAACTTTGACTTCTGATTTTTTTTTAAAGTGTTATGAATTCCGATAATGTGCTCTTTTGTGGTTCATTACAATTACATCAAAGTAACTTGAAATTTCTTGAAATCTTGGAGTATTGAAATGAATGACAAAGTTACAATTTAATGACGATGCATCGGGTTTTAATTAATGATGATAAATATGTTAGGTTTGAATAGAATTGTTCTTTTTTTTCGAATAGAATTGTTCTGTTGGAGAATGTTTGTATTACTAAATTCACATGTAAAAAGTAAAAACATGTAAGAATTTGTGTATATAAAAATGCGTTTATTTATTTTAAGCTCCAAAATAGCAATCTTTTGGCTCGACGCCGAGGAATCCCAGAGTGCATTCTTTTGGTCACTCAGCGAATCACCAAGTATCCTGTGCTCGTGGAGAGGGTCCTGCAGTACACAAAGGGTAAGCCACGATTCCCGGATGCTGTTTGCTATCCTGCTAGTTTCAAACATAGCTGAGGTGTGCTGAGCAGCTAATGATGTTTGTGACCTCTGATTTGTAAATGTTTCCATTATTTGGAAACAGTTATTCCAAATATTTCCATTATTTGGAATCCCCTAGAATTGGGATTCACTTTGAGAAATTATCTTTTATAATACAGCTTTCTTAATCGTCTGAATTCTTACAAGTATCCCAGACCAAGCAGGCTTCTTCGTACCTTGACCTTGCCTTTCCCCATGTGGGGACCTTCTTAATAGCCCTCTTCCTCATCTCCCTGTTACTTTCGCAGCATTCTTATGAAGCATGATGCCATCGATCTTTAAGGCCAGATGTCAGCTCTCCCAACCAGTGAATTATCAGCCTGGGAATGTTGTGTGAAAGAGCTATTTTGAGCCCATCAGTTCATCAGGTTCCAGAAGTAACATCCAGCATCTTGTAAAGAACTATGAATGCACAAGGCTGCACTGTACATTCCTTGCGGGCTTCATAAGGCCCACATCTGCCTGGTTCACAGCTAGATCTTCAGTGCTAGTGTGACGGCTGCTACAAATTAGGCTATCAGTCAATAAATACATATTGCTGCGAGGAATGAATACATTCAAATGCCTAATCCCCAAGATAGCTTATTGATCTCAATTAAAACTTATTAGGATGGTGTGTGTTATGTTAACAAGGGCAGTGGATTTGGAATTGTGTAAACTTGTATCGTCATTGTGTATTTTTGGCTCTGCTGCTCAGTCATCAGGCAAGTTAATTCACTGAGCTTCAGTTTTCTCCATTACAAAGTAAAATGATAATGCTAGCCTTATGGCAGGCAGTCTTGTGAGGATTAGATGAGATTGTATCAGGAGGTGCCACTACTGAGCCTGGTATAAACAAAGTGCCCATAAGTGGTCATTGTTCTTTTTTGCCCTTATTATTATCAGTTGTCCTCAAGATCATTAAAATGGCATCGAGATCTTAAATGCCCATTTAAATGCCCGCTCTACAAA
>PVJO010019620.1:0-33827 GCA_004026905.1 Hystrix cristata
CAAACTAGAGTCATTCATATATAAATGGATGTTTCTTGAGAACATACTTTTAAGTGAAATAAATCAGACACTCATCAGTACACATAGGATTGTCTCTCTGATATGAGAAATCATAACTGTAAATAAGGACAAAGAGGTGTAATAGATATTTTATAAAAGGAAGATAATATACAAAGGAGAGGAGTACTAGAAAGAAAGAAGGGGAAAAGCAGAAAGGCAACAAAGGAAAGAAAAGGGAAAGGGAAAATATGGAAAATTGAGAATAAACCTGCTCTAAATAGGGAGGGAGGGAACAGAGGGGAGGGCCGGGGAAGAGGGGGGAGAACCAAGATGCATCATGTACAGGTACAAAATAAATGTGATGAATGTAACCATTATATGTAAGATGTACCAATACATGTTCTTGGTTTAAAATAAAAAAAAAAGAGTGGATCACAGAAAAATAGTAATTAGAAAGATCTCCATGCCAGCAAAAAAGTTTTTCTACTGTGAGCACACATAATCTCAGCACAAAACAAAACAAACAAATAGAAACAGAAGAAGACAACAAAATGCCTCCCCAAACTCCCAACTCCCCCAAAGCCAATTCATGGTGCATCAAGGGGGAGGAAAGTAAAAACCACACAGCTAGATTATTCAAAGTGATAACAGGAGATTGAAAAACAGATCAATAAAGTGCTTGGTGGACTCACAAAAGATATAATTAAGCAGACAATAGGTGTAATAAATTAAACAAGCAGGGACTTTACAAAAGGCACTAATAAAAGGCAAGCTGAGCTAAACAAAATGATAGAAAACATGAATTACCAGTTTAACAAGAACTAGAGTCAATGTAAAGTTTTTTATCAGAAATATAGGAGATTAAAATTTCCACTGAAAGTATGAGCAGCAGAAATGACTAATGTAAAGAGAGAATGTAAAAATTAGAAGATGGGGCTGCTCTCAGAGACAAATTATTCAGAGATACATTAAACGCAGCAAGAGAACCTTAAACATAACAAAGAAGAATAGAAGAGCTGATAAATCTTGCAAAGAATAACCAAAGATTAACTGGAACGAGAGAAAAATCAGAAGGCAGCACAAATGTCATAAAAAACCTGTTTACAGAAATAATATCAGAAAATTAATAACCAAATTTAGTATCATAGCAGTATACAAAGTCAACACACAAAAATCTATAGTGTACATATATACCAATAATACCCTCACTGAGAAAACAATCAGAGAAACAGTACCATTCACAATAGCATCAAGAAAAATTAAATACTTTGGAATTAATCTAGCCAAGCAAGTGAAATACTGCTACAACAAAAATTTCAGTACTCTGAATAAAATAAGATGGAAGAGGACATTAGTAAATGATGAGATATCTCATGTTTGTGGATAGGCAGAACTAGTAAAGCCGAAATGGTCATGCTTGCAAAACTGATATATAGATTTAATGTAATCCCAATCAAAATAATAACACTCCTCACCAAACTAGAGAAAACAATCCTAAAATTTACATGGAACCAGAAGAGATCTAGAACACCCAGTTATCTTGAGCAAGAACAACAAAGCAGGAGGCATCATGATCCTAGTCCAAGTTATACTGCAAGGTTACAGTGATAAAAAAAAAAAAAAAGCTTGATTTTGGTAAATAAAGACATGTGAATCAGTGGAACAGAATAGAGTGTACAGAACAAATTGCAGGCACATTCAGCCACCTAGTCTCTGACAGAGGAGCCAAAAACATACAGTGGAAGAAAGATGCTGGGAAAACTGGCTATCCACGTGGAGAAAATTGAATCTAGGCCCATATATCTCATCATGTACCAAACTAAAATTGAAATGGAGCAGAGAGCTTAATGTTAAAAAAGAAACAATCTGCTGATGGATTAAACTAGAAAAAACTCTTGAAGACATGAGTGTAGGCAAGGACTTTCTAAACAGAACTCCAATTGCACAAGAAATAATACCAAGAATCATTAATGGAATCATATGAAATTAAAATCTTCTGCCCAGGAATGGAACAAATTAACAGAGCAAAGAGACAACCTATAAAATGGGGAAAATTTTGCCAGCTATGCCTCACACAGGGAACTAATATCTAGAATATATAAAGAACTCAAAAAAATTAGACCCTCAAAATAAAAGACCTAACCCAAAAATGGGCAACAGAAATGAACAGACAGTTTTCAAAAAAAAAAAAAAAAGAAATACAACTGGCCAATAAATACATGAGAAAATGTTCAACATCTTTGGCCACGAGAGAAATGCAAAATTAAACAACACTGAGAGTACATCTTACTCCAGAAATAAATCATCAATAAATCAAATAATAACAAAAGCTGGTGACGCTGCAGAGGAAAAAGACCCCTTATGCATTGTTGGTAGGAATGTAAACTAGTACAACTAATATGGAAGTATGGAGATTCCTCAAAAATCTAAAACTAGAAATTCCATTCCCCTCAGCTCTTCCTTTTTCAGCTATCTTCCCAAAAGATTTAAAAACATCATATTACAGTGGTACTTGCACACCCATGTTTATAACAGCACAGCTCACACTAGCTAAATCTTGGAAGTAGTTTATATGTCCATCAATAGAGGAATGAAGTAAGAAAAAGAAGTATTTATACACGATGGAGTACTACTCTGCCATAAAGGAAGATAAACGAGCTAATTTCTTTTAATGGGTGAACATTTAGACAAAAATGATAAGTTAAAAAATCAGACAGTGACACTTAAATATCACATAGTTTTTCTTATATGAGAAACACAAAATATAAATAAAGAGAAAAATAGAAGACAGATAGTAGGAAATAGGGATATAGATCTTTTGCAAATGGGAAAGTGACCAAGAAATGGGGGTGGGGGTATGGAGGAGGGGTAAAGAAAGGGATAAAAAATAATTAAGATGTATTATATGCATGTACCAACTCTCCACAAGAAATGTGACCATTATGTCCTACAAACATGTACTTATAAAAAAATAAAAATTAAAAAACTTGTTTGTAGAAGGTACAAAAATATTAAAAGCTCAACAGCATCAGAGAAAAAAGTAGAAAACATTTTTTATGAACTTATAGTGGGAAATAACTTCTTTTTTAATGGTAAGGAAGTTTTATTAAAGGTGAGAAAATAAACAGGCTCTGTAGAGTGAGTTTGGACCAAGTAAAAGTAGGAAAAGAAGTACACCCTACTGCGTGAGGGTGGGCCACCATGCAAGAGAGAACACCGTGGCAAAAACTCAATGTGGACTTTCCTTTATTGTATCACCCACTCCTCAGGCTGAGGTCAGGTCTAGGCCATCTTATGGAAAACCTGCTTCAATTCTCAAAATAAGCCCACGTGCAGAGTTTTGGGAACTGTTCTGCTCATGTGTTCCAGGATTTTGTCACACTTCCTTTACCAGCCAGTTTTAGCCACACCCTAATTTCCTGTCTCATTTCACCCTGAGAGACACACATCCCCAAAATTTTTTATGGGATGCTCAGGGAGTGGCAGTCTCTGTCTTCTATAGCTTCTTCCAGCTGGAAGGGGCGGTAGACTCTACCTGCTGAGGATTATGTGCTCTCCAACTACCTTCGGATGTTGTGGCTCACTGGCAGAATTGAAGAGAAAAACTGTTAGAAGACAGTGAGAAAAGAATTAGTGACCATTGAGCTGTCTGTTGGGCGGGAGAAAGAAAGTAACTTTACTATCATGTTGAGGATGTAGAACCCAAATAGGAGGAGCAGGTCAGATTTCCATGCTTCTTGTGGAGTACAAAGTACACCAGAGGGAGGTTAGACAATTATTGAGAGTCTGAGAGCCATAGCCTTATCAACATTACCCACATAATGGATCTAATTTAAAACAGGAGCATTGATACAGGTGCCCGTTTAAGCTGTAGTGAAGTAAGGTCATTAGTGACTCTACTCACCAGCACCCAGAGCAATACTGGAGTCTTGCTTCCTGAAGAGGAGCCTCAGACCTTCCAGAGGTTCTCAGGAATGGATTTCTTCTTAGTCCTGTCAAAATTCTAGTGACCAGGGAAATAATTTCTTAAATTTCCAATTCAGAGACCATAAGGGAAAAGATTAACAGATCACATTATGTAAAAATTTCAAATTCCATACAGTAAAAGATAATACAAGCAAACATAATAAATAAGCAAAATACTGGGAGAAAATATTTAAAGCATATAAACCAAAGGATTAATATTCACCATATATAAAGAATCCCTACAAATTAAGCAAACAAACTATATAATAAAACATATATACATTCAAAATACCTTGCAACCATCACTACACTCTAATTCTAGAATATTTCATTATTCCAAAAAGTAACCTATCCATATTAAGCAGTCAGTTTCATTCCCTGGCAAGCATCAATCTTCATGCCACACAAACCTACAATCTACATAAATATATAGATTTACATATTTGAACATTCATGTAAATGGAATTATACCACATGTGACCTTTTGTATCTGGCTAGTTTAACTTACCACAGTGCTTAAATGTTCATCTACATTATAACTTTTATCTGCATATAATCCATTTTCATACCTGAATAATAGACCATTGTATGGAGATACCACATTTTGTTTATCCAGTCAAAAATTTATGGATATTTGTGTTGTTTCCACTTTTAAAATGCTGTGAATAACGCTGCTACTCATATATAAGTTTTCACAGGACATGTATTGCCAGGTTTCTCAAGTATATCCTAGGAGTGGTGAGTCTATGTTTAACATATTGAGGAACTAGAAAACCTTTCAACAGCAGCTATACTATTTTACATTTTACTTTCACACCAGCAATGTATAAATTTCTAATTTCTCCAGATCTTATCTTCTCTTACTTTTAAATTAGAGCCACTCTGGAGAAACTGTATCTAATTGTGGTTTTAATTTATTATAGTTTTAATTTGAATTTTTCTAATGAGTAATTATGTTGAGCATCTGTTCATGCTTATTGGCCATTTGTATAAATGCTTTAGGAAAGTATCTTACTTCCTTGGCCATTTTAACTGCATTGTTTTTCTTCTTGTTGTTCAACTGTAATAAGTTATAAATATTCTGGACATGTGACACATCAGATTTGTGAAATTTTTCTCTTCACCTATAGATTGCCTTTTCACCCTCTTTGTGTATCCACTGAAGCACAATTTTTTAATTTAATAAAACCTGTTATTATTTATTATTTTATTGCTTTTATGTTTGGTTTAATACTTTAAATATTGCCTAACTTAAAGTTGCCTACACTTAAGTTTCTAAGTCTTTTATAGTTTTAGTCCTTTTATTTAAGTTTTCATCTATTTTGAGTTAATTTTTGAATATGATATAGTGTTCAGATCTAACTTCATTTTTTTTTTTTTGCATGGACATATCCAGTTGTTTCACAAACATTATTTGCTTGCTACTTGGTGGTTTTGGCTTCTTTTTCAAAAGCCATTTGACTGCAGATGTATGTATTGATTTATGGATTCCCAATTCTATTCCTTAGTCTTTATGCATATCCTTGTGTAAGTGCCACATTGTTTTGATTATTGTAGATGAGTAATTTGTCTTAGTCACCTTTTTTTTTTGCTGGAACAAAACAAACACCCAACACTCACAATGTAAAGAAGGAGAGGCTTATTTTGGTTACCATATATTAGATTATGTCATCTATGAATAGAGATAGTCTTAAAAAAAAAGAATAGAGATAGTCTTACTTCTTCCTATTTCCTATTTGGATGACTTTTTTTCCCTGCCTAATCATCCTAGCTAGAACTTCCAATACAATATTGAATACTATGAGGGAAAACATACATCTTTTTCCTCTTAATCTTGGGAATGAGCTTCCAGTCTTTTGTCATTGAATATGATGTTCATTATGGAATTTTCACTTATGTTCTTTATCATGTTGAGAAAGTTTCATTTTAATCCTAGTTTTAAGTGTTTTTGTCATGAAAGGGTGCTGAACTTTGTCAAATGCTTTTTCTTTATCAACTGATGTGAGTATGTGATACTTTTCTTCTTCATTCTATCAAAATTGTGTATGACATTGTTCAATTTTCATATATTTCAAATATCCTTGTATTCTTTGGATATATTCCAGTGGTCATGGTCTGTAATCCTTTTACTCTTATTTCTGTGATTGGACTCGAACCCAGGGCCTCATGCATGCTAGGCAAAGTTCTACCACTGAGCCACACTCCAGTCCTTAAAATCCTTTTTGATTTTTAAAAATTTTATTAGTACATGTTTGCACTACATAATAATTACATTCATTGTGGGGAATTGGTACATGTACATAACACATTTTAATTTTTTTCCCTCCTTTCCCTCCACTTCTCCTTTTCTGCCACCATCAGATTCATTTGTCTTATAAGTCCTTATAAAGTTAACTATCATTCTTACACATTAACAGCCAGACTAACAGGCTAAAAAAAACATATAGAACACATAAGACAAATATTCACACATCAAGGTACACTTTTAGATACATCGTACCTGCTGGATTGCAGTAACTTTTTCTCTCTCTTCTTTCCTCTTGTCTGTCTTTTATTTTGCACTTTATTTATATATTGAGTTTCTCATATAAGAGAAACCATATTTAAGATTGTGCATCTGATTTAGTTCACTTAACTTTATGGTCTCAAGGTGCATCAATTTTCATATAAATGACTCAAGTTTATCATTTTTTATGTCAGAGTAGTACTCCATTGAGTATAAATACTGCATTTTATTTATCCATTCATCTGCTGATGGACACATAGGTCGCTCCCAGGATTTAGCTATTATGGATTGCACTGTTATAAACATATGAGTATTAATACATCATTGTGGTATGATGGCTTTAACTCTTTTGGGGAAGGCACCTAGAAGAGGAATCAGTGGGTCAGATGGAATGTCCACTTTTAATTTCTTAACAAATATCCATGCTGATTTCTATAGTGGTTGTGCCAGTTTACACTCCCTTACACAATGAAGAGGGGTTCCTCCCTCTCCCACCCCCCACAGCTGTTCCAGAAAATTTTAGTGGTTGATTTCTTAATGACATCCATCCTTTCTGAAGTGAGATAAAATCTGTTTTGTTTTAATTTGCATTTCTCAAGTGGCCAGTGATGTTGAACATTTTCTCATGTATTTATTGGCTATTTGTACTTTTTCATCTGGGAAGTCCCTATTCTTTCCAGATGCCCATTTTTTGGTGGGTCTTAAAATTTTGTAGGTCTAAATTTTTGAGTTCTTTATGTATTTTAAATATTAGTCCTTTGTCTGAGGAGTAGCTGGGAAATTTTTTTCCCATTCCGTAGGTTGTCTCTTTGCTCTGTTGGTGGTTTACTTTGCTGTGCAGAAGCTTTTTAATTTGATGTGATCCCATTTGTTGAATCTTGCTATTATTTCTTGTGCAACCAGAGTCCTGTTCAGAAAGGCTTTGCTATACCTATGTCTTCAAGAGTTTTACCTATTTTGTCTTCCAGCAGATTACGTGTTTCTGTTTTAGTACTCAGATTTTTTATCCTTTTTATTTTGGTTTAGTGCATTGTGAGATAGATGGGTCTAGGTTCAACCACTGGCACATGGAGAGCCAGTTTTCCCAGGATCATTTGTTAAATAGGCTATCTTTCCTCCAGTGAAAGTATTTTCCATCGATCCACATGTTTTTTTTTTTTTGCCAATACTATGCTGTTTTTATCACTGTTGCTTTGTAGTATTACTTGCAGTCTAGGATTGTGATGCCACCTGCCTGTCCCTTGTTGCCCAGAATTGTTTTTCCTATTCTAGATCTCTTCTGGTTCCATAGACTATTAGGATTGCTTTCACTAATTCTACTTCTGGCATTTTGATGGGGATTATTAAATACATATAACAGTTTTGGAAGCATGGCCATTTTGACTGTATTTTTTTTTCTGCCTATCCAGGAACAGGAGATAACTTCATTTTCTGATAGTTTCTTCAACCTCTTTTTTCAGGGTACTATAGTTTTCATTGTATAGGCCTTTCATTTCCTTAGTTAGGGTAATTCCTAAATATTTCTCTTTTTGATGCAATTGTGAAAGGTACTGTTTCCTTAATTTCTCTCTTGGTGAGTTTTTTATTGTTACATGGGAATGTGATTAATTCTTGAGTGTTGCCTTTATATCCTGCTATGCTTCTAAATTTGGTTATTAATTGAACGAGTCTTTTAGTAGAGTTTTCCATTTTTTCCTTCAATTCTCTCCTTTAAAAAAAAAATCCCCTTCCCCTTCCTTCCTTTCCCCTACCCCCTTGTTCCTCTTCCCAATTAAACAAATTCTTCCTACTTCCTAATATCTATCTTCCAGTTTGCTGTTTATTTACCTTTTGGGTTACTCATGCAAGAGAAACAATGTGATTTTTAAACCTGTGTAACTGATTTATTTTACTTAAGATTATGGTCTCAAGGTGCATCCATTTAACTAAAAATGTCTCAGCTTTATCCTTCCTCATGCAGAGTAGTACTCCATTGGATATAAGTACCACATTTTGTTTATCCATTCATCTGTTGCAGGGCATATGGGTTGTTTCCAAGATTAAGCTACTATAAATTATATTGCTATGAGCATGGGTATGTTTGTATCACTGTAAGATGATGACTTTAACTCTTTAAGGAAAACACCTAGAAGGAAACTAACTGGGTCAAATGGAACCTCTAGTTTTCATTTTTTGAGGAATATTCATACAGATTTCCTTAGTGGTTGTACAAATTTATACTCCCACCAACAATGGAGAAGGGTTCCTTTTTTTCCCACATCACCAACATTTGTCAAATGCTATTTCTCCATGTTTTGAAATGATCTTGTGGTTTTTGTCCTTGCTTCTGTTTATGTGGTGCACTGCATTTATTGATTTGCATGTGCTGAACCATCCCTGCACCAATGAGATGAATCCTAACTTGATTATGATATATGATTTTTTTGTTGATTTGTTGCATTCTGTTTGCCAATACCTTACTGTGGATTTTTGCATTTGTATTCATTAAAGAGATTAGTCTATAGTTTTGTGAGGTTTTTTGGTTTTTTGTTTGTTTGTTTGTTTGTTTTGTTTTTGCTTTGTTTTGTTTTGGTTTGGTTTTGGTTTTGGTTGGATCCTTTTCTGGTTTTGGAGTTAATGTCATGCTAACTTCTAGGAATGACTGAGCTTACTCATTTTCTTTCAGTTTCATTAAAGAGCTTGAGGAGTATTGGTGTTAGATCTTCTCTAATGTTCTTGTTGAATTCAGCTGTGAATCCTTTGGGACCTGTATTTCTCTTATTTGGTAGGGGTTTTTGTCTTCAATTTTATTGACTGATAATGGATTATTCAGAATTTTTATATCTTCTTGGTTCAGCTTTGGTAGCTCATGTATATCTAAGGATTTATCCATGTCTTCAGAATTTCCCATTGCATTAGAATATAGATTCTGAAAGTAGTTACCAATGGTCTAGGTTTTGGCAGAATCTGTTACAATTTTGCCTTTTTCATTTCTAATTGTATAGATTTGGGTCTTTTCTTTCCCGATTTTGGTAAGATTGGCTAAGGGCTTGTCAATTTTTTTTAATCTTTCGAAGAATGAACTCTTCAATTCAGTGATTATTTGTATTGATTTTTAGTTTTGATTTCATTAATTTATGCTGTTTAGAATTTCCATCGTTACACTAGCTTTGGGTTTGGATTGCTCTTGTTTTTCTTAGACCTTGAGATGCATCATTAGGTTATATATTTGAGTTCACCCTATTTTCCTGTTGTGGGAAGTCACTACTATAAGCTTTCCTCTTAGGACTCCTTTCATTGTGTCCTATAGCTTCTGGTATATTGTACTAACTTTATTCTTTGATTGTAGGAATTGTATAATTTCTTAATTTCATCTATGATCCCACTAATTACTAAAGAAAGTATTATTTAATTTCTATGTGTTTGCACAGGTTTTTTTGCATGCATAGTTTCTGTGGTGTCTTTTGCTATTGATTTCTAGTTTCATTGTGCAATGATCTGATAAGATGCATGGGATAATTTTGATTATTTTGCATTTACTTAAGTATGTTTTATGGGGCTAGTATGTGGTCTATTTTGGAGAAAGTCTCATGTTCTGTTGAGAAAAATGTGTATTGTGTTGTTATTGGATGGAACATTCTGTAGATACTTACTGTCTATTTGTTCAAAGGTTTGGTTCAAATCTGATATTTCTTTGTTGATTTTTTTTTTTTGTCTAGTTGATCTGTCCATTTTTGACAATGGAATATTGAGGTTCCCCCATTACATTTGTATTGGCATTCATCTGATTTTTCATGTTGTTTAGTGTTTTTCTTTTATGAAGTTGGGTGTGCCAGTATTTGGTGTATATATATTTATAATTGTTATCATTTCCTTTTGAATTGTCCCATTAACCAATATGTAGTGAACTTGTTTGTCTTCTGATCAGTCTAGGCTTGAAATTCATTTGTCTGAAATTAAGATAACTACTCTTGCTTTTTTCCTGAGTTCTTATGCATGAAACATTGTTTTCCATCCTTTGATTTTTAATATGTTTCTTTTTTAATTAAATTTTTCTTGTATACTGCATATTGTTGGGTGTTTTTCTTGATCCAGTCTGCTAATCTATGTGTTGGGGAATTGAGATGATTCACATTGAGAGTTATTTTTTAGAGGTATTGACTTATTCTTGTCATCACATTCTTTTCCTGTTGCTGATTTCCATATTTTATTTTTCCTTTCACTTAGCTGCTCTTCCCACCAGGTGTGTTCATTCTTTTTGACTTGTTGGCATTGTTGGTGTCTTTGTCTCTTTCTAGGATATCTTTGAAAATTTTCGTAATGCCGGTTTGGTGAATTTCTTGAGGTGTTCCTTATCATGGAAATACCTTCTTTCTCTGTCAATCTTGAAGAAACGTTTTGCAGGATACATAAGTTGAGGTTGGAAGCTCTGATCTTTTAGGGTGCGATACCTCCTGATTTTGAAGGTTTGTGTTGAGAAGTGTGCTGTAGTTCTAATGGGATTATCTTTATATGTGATTCATTGCATGTCTCTAACAATTTTTGAGAAATTTGTCCCTGTGATGGACTTCTGGAACTTTGAGTATAATGTGGTACAGAGAAGTTCTATTTTTATTTTGGATATTTGGGGTTCTATATGTATCACTTATCTGTATGTCTATTTCTTCCCATATATTTGAGAAGTTTTTTGCCTCTATTTCTGTGAACAGGTTTTTATGCCATTTGTGCTGTTTTCCAATTTTTCACTTATTCCAATTCTTCTTAGATTAGTCTTTGCATCATCTAAGAAGCTATTAGATCCCTTTTGCTTGTCCTCTTGTTTTTAAATTGTATTTGTGTAGTTGTTGTTTGAAGGCATCATTGTCTTCTGGCTCTGAAATTCTGCCTTCACAATGGTCAGCTCTTGTGCCCATAAGTTTGATATGATTTTTAATCTCCTGAATTAAAATGATCGAAACCATTTTATGGACTCTAATTCTTCAGTAAGCTGGTCATTCATGTTTTGTATCATTATGTTTGGGTCAACTAACTTTTTCTTAGTGTCTTCTGAAAGCTCCTGGATCTTTTTGGTTATTACTTCCATTATCTGTTTAGTTGTATTTTCTCTGATTCTGCTTAGTTCCTCTTTGATCTGTTTTCTGACCTCCTCTGTTATCCTTTTCAATTAGTTTGGGTGTATGGCTTATGGTATTCTGCCCTTCAGTACCATCTGGTCTGGCTTTTGGGGAGATGAGAGTTTTGGGAGGCATTTTATTGACGTGTCTTCTCATGTTTCTACTGTTTTGTTTTGTGCTGAGGTTTGTGGATGCTTATAGTCTAAAGAATTTATTGTCAGTATAGAGATCTCTTTAGTTCATTTTTAGTGGTGTACTTTGGGTGTGGCTAACTATAATCTTTGTCACAACCCTAGGATCTGACCACTTTCATTAATTTGGGAGGGGAAAATGCAGTGTAGTTAGCCTAACAACCAAGATCTCTAGGAATGTACTCTGGTATTGTTAATGTCATAAAGGTTATCTGAGTGTTGTCTTACAGAGATATAATGAAAATTTTGTGACCCTGTTAATATCATATGAATCAACTGCAGTATTATCATCCAAGACAAATTGGATATTAACATACCATAAGAACCAATAATGTACTCCCCCCTTTAATCCTAGAGAAGAAATCTGTAATTATGGTGTAAACATTCTAACAACCCAGCTATTGACTGACAGCTAATATGTACTAAATGGGACAGCTGTATATCCACTAATGGTAGAAAAGATATCAACGGTAATTTTACAGAGTTACTTATCAAAAGATTAACAAAGCCTTATAGTTATACTATGAAAGATATGGGTCTTGGGAATGGGGGAATGCTAAAGGAAAACATTGAAACTTTAAACTCTACGACATGAGAAGGATAGCGAAGTGGTAGAAAGAATCTTATTGGGGAGAGGAAGGATATTTGTAGATTTAGGTAAAGATAAGAGAAAAAACTGACAGGAAACAGATGATTTTTACATCTATATTCATGAGGAATCTTGGTCAATATTTTTCTTTTCTCTTGGTATCTTTTCCTGGTTTTGTTATCAGAACAGAACTGACTTCATAAGTGTTAGGAAATGTTACCTCCTGTTCTGTGTTGTAGAAGAACTTGAGAGGGGTTATTCTTGATTCTTCTTTAAATATGTGACTTGTGCTATGACCTGAGTATTTATGTCTCTCAGAAATTAATATGTTAAATCTTGATCACCAATGTGATGGTATTAGAATGTATTTGCAAGTAATTAGATCACGAGAGCAGAGCCCTTATGAAGAGATTAATGGCTTTATAAAAAAAGTTCCAGAGCATTGCCCTGCCCCACCCACCATGCTAGGACACAGAATGGAAGAACCAAATCTGCCAAGGACTTGATCTTAGATTTTCCAATTGTCATGGCTTATATCTAGATGTCCCCCAAGAGACTCATACACTCATGGGGGGGCTTTCAGAAGGTGATTGGACCATGGGGATGGTATAGCTGACTTGCTGTTAGGAGGTGGGGAATGATCAGTGGAGGCAGGTCACTGGGGATATGACCTGGAAGGATCTATCTCCCTCCCTTACTCACCACTTCTCTCTCTGTCGGCTTCCTGGTCTCCATGATGTGATCACCTTTTCTTCACCCAGACCCTTCTGCCATGTCATTTCTGTGTTTAAGTCTGCCAACATGGACTCAAACTTCTAAGCTGTGAGGCAAAATAAACGTTTCATCCTTTAAATTGCAAGTGTCAGGTATTGTGTCTCAGGAATGAGAAAATGACTAAGACACTTATCTCCAGTATTGTGAGAAATGTTTATTGCAGACAAGTGTATGATATTTTGTCATGGGCCAAACATTACTAAGATGGTTAGTGTTAAATCTTCAAACATTTGGTAGAATTAATGAGTAAAGTCATCTGCTATTGAGCTTTTCTTTGTTGGAAGTCTTTTTGAGTACTGATTCAGTATATATATTATTAAAGTTCTATCTGTATTTTCTATTTTTTTCTTGCATTAGTTTTGGTAGTTAGTGTGTTCTTAGGAATCTGTCCTTTAAACCTAGGTTACCTAATTTATTGTGTAAACTCCTCATAGTATTTTTGATAATCCCTTTTATTTTTCTAAGATCTGTATTCATGTTCTTGTTTTCAGTTTCAATTTTAGTAATTTGAATCTTCTCTCTTTTTTCTTTATCAAGCTACTTAAACATTCATCAGTTTGGTTGATCTTTTCCAAAAACCAATTTTGTTGACTTTTCTAACACTTTTCATCTCTTTTATTTATTTCCACTCTGGTCTTTTTCCCCCTTTTGTTTGCTTTGATTATAGCTAGTTCTCCCTTTTTTGGTTCCTTTAATGTTACTCAAGTCCTCTATTTTCTAGTTGTTCTGTTCATTACTGAGATAGCCATGAATCTCAAATTATTTCTCTATCCATGATTTTCAAATTATTTCTCTCGTCAATTCAGTCAGTTTTTGCTTCTTCATCCCTTTTTATTAGATGCATCTTTTCAGGCTCTGTTATCAAGCGTATACTATATCTGTATTGGGTTCATATTAGGTCTATAATTATTGCATATTCTTGATTTAACTTCTTCACCATTTTCTCATTATGTGCCTTTTTTGTTTCTTATTATAATTTTTGGCATAATATCTATTTTTTCTAATATTAGTAGAGCCACTCCAACAATCTTGTGGTTGTTTTTTGTTTTGAATACCTCTTTCCATCTTATTCCACTCAACTTACTTCTGTCTCTGAATCTAAAATGAGTCATTTAAAGACAGCACATAACTGGATCATGTGTTTTATCCATTTTGCCAATCCCTGTCTATTAATTAGTGAATCGAATCCATATTTTAAAACCTTGGAAGGTAGAACTTATTTCTGCCACTTTGCTGATTCTTTTTTCTATGTATTAGGTGGGTTATTGCCCTCAATTCATGTTACCGGCTTCTTTGTGTTTACTTTTATAGTGTATCTTTTTGATTACCTTATTGTTTCCATTACTTTATATTTTTGATTTTCTGATTCGTTGCTGTCTGTGTCAGTCAGTGCTTACTAAAGAAACAGATTTAATGTAAGATATACAAATACTTAAGAATTTACAAGATTGGCTTACAGTGGCTGCCCACAGAGTCTGGTGTGGAAGAGTGTAAAAGGTCTGCCTGTGTGCTGGAGACATGAAGGATCCAGTCAAAGGTCTGGGGCTTACTGTAGTGTCCCCTGCAATTCTGCAACAGGAGGTCAAAGGGTCTGTGATGGAAGGCTGAAATATCTATGCCAGAAGACTGAAGGGTCTGTGCTGGAAGCCAGGAGATAACATCAAAGGTGAAGGTGAAAACTGAAGCTCCTCTGAAGAAACAGAATCAAGCCTTCCTTCTTTGTTTCCCTTCTATACCATTCAGGCACAAGCCCATTGGTTGCTGTTACTCAGGCCCAGTAAATCCCAGGAAATTTTCAGTAAATCCCCTCAGCCACACCCAGAACTATACCGATCCAATTTAATTGGGCATTTCTTACTCAAATTGACACAATTAGTTAACTATCACACTGTTTTAGTCACTTACCTTGTCGCTCAGACAAAATACCTAACACACACAACAGAAAGGAGGAGAGGTTTGTTTTTCCTCACAGCTCAGAAGTTTCACTTTATGTTTAGCAGGCTTATACACAGGAATGACATGGTAGAAGGTCTTGGGCAGAGGAAAGCTGCTCATGTCAGGAATCAGAGAGTGAATGGAGGACCTGGGCTGGGAGATACACCCTTCTACATCATGCCCCCAGCAACCTGCCTCCCCTGACCAGATCCCACTTCCTAACTGCAAATCAGCTATGGTGCCCCCATGTTTCAACAGTCTTCCAAAATCCCCTCTTCTGAGCCCACAAGGCTCTTGGGTACATGTACATATAAGCCATAATATTCTGCTCTGGCCCCCGAAGGACTCATGTGCATCTATTTATGCAAAATGTATTTAATCCATCTCTAAAAGTTGCCAAAGTCTGAACATTTCCAGCATTGTTGAAAAGTTCAAAGTCTCTTCTGATACTTAAGGCAAACTCATAACTGTGAGTCCCTGCAAAACTCAAAAGAAATTTAAACACTAAAATAATTTAAAAAAAGGAAAGAAAGAAAGTTAAACACTACCAACATACAATGACATGGGGTAAACATTCCTATTCAGAAAGGAAGATATTGATGTACAGAAATCAATGGGACTAAAGCTAGATCGAAACCCAGCAGGGCTAATATTAAATCCTGTAGCTAAATGTCCAGCATCTGTGGTGAAGATAGGAACTCCAAATGTCTGGGGTGGCCCCACCCATATAGCATTGCTGGTTGTGTCTATCATGGCCTCTCTTGGGATGGATTTGCTCACTGCTTGTGGCTTTCCTCAGACATTCTATGTTCCTAATATCTCCAATGTCCTGGGGTCACCACTGCACTTTTGGCTTCACCTTCACAGCTTCACACATTACACTTTCAGGTTCACATTACCTGACCTCCCAGGCCTTCTTCTGAAATCTCGGTGGAAACTTCCCTGACTCCACAATTCTTGCATTTTGCATGCTTGTAAAACCAGCACCACATATAAGATACCAAGTTCTGATGCCATATCTGTCAGTAGCTGGGCCTCCTCAGTTCATGGCTACAGAGGCATCCAAGTGACTAGATAACTCTGGAAAACTGTTTTCTATTTGGCCCTGAATAAGCTGAGCTCCTTGGGACTTTCTTTTCATTTCTAGGGAAATTGAAAATTTTTCAAATGGGCTTTTTGTTCCTGTTTCTCAGTGTAAATCTCACCCAAAGAAGCATTACAGTACCTATGTTACAGCCTGAATATTGGACCGACTTTCAATTTCCTCAACCAAATTAATTAGTTCACTATCCTTAACTACAGTCTCTCACAAAATCTCAGGACATGAGCAAAATGTAGACAAAATTTTTACCAGAGAATAATACACATGGTCTCACATCCAACTGCTGATGGAGTCCTTGTTCCCAACTGAAGCCTGTTCAGTTCCTTGTTCCTTCCTGAGCCTGTTCTTTAGCATCTCCATTTCTACTAGCATTCTGATCTTCTGAGCTCTGATCAGAATTTCCCATTGACTTACAGCATTCTAGGGCTTCTCTAGTTAGCATCTCTGAATCTTTCCAAACTCTTCCCACAAACAAGTTTCAAAGGCTTCTAAACCACATGGCCAGGTCCATTCACAGCAACAACCCCTCTTCTCTGGTACTAAAATCTGTCTTAGTTTCCTTGCCACTGGGACAAAATACTGAACACCCATAACTTAAAGAAGGAGAGGGGCTTTTTTGCTCATAGTTCAGAAGTTTCAGTCCATGTTCAGCAGGCTTAAACTCCAGATAGGTATGGCAGAATAGCTTGGCAGGTGGAAAATTGCTCATGTTGTGGTGGCTAGGAAGCAGAGAGTGAAGGGAGGAGGCAGGGATAGAGATACACCTTTCCAGTTCATGCAACTAGTGACCTGCATCCCCCAACCAGGCCCCACCTCCTGAAAGCAAGTGAGCTGTAACATCACCATGATGCAGTCCTCTTCAAAGAGCCCTCCCTGAGAGCATATGACGTTTTTGGCAGACATCTACATATAAACCATACCAGTTGCCTTGGAAATTACAACTAACATGTTAATTAACAGCAATCTATTTTAAATTACTACCAACTGCAACTTACTTTCAGTGATGTAGAAAAGTTTCATCTTCCATACAGTTCCATTCCGTCCTGAAATTGTTATTGTCACAAATTACATCTTTACATATTGAGGGTTCATCAACTAACATACATTATAATTTATATTTTAGGCTTTTGTCTTTTAAATGATATAAGAAAAAAGAAGAGCTATAAACAAAACACAATGATACTGTTTGTCTATGTAGTTATATTAAATGGTGCTATTTCTTCATGTGGGTCTGAGTTATTCTCTATTGTAATTGCATCCCATCTTGCAGACACACTTTAGTATTTTTTTCTGGGGATGACCTGATAGCAGTAAACTCCTTCAATTTTTGTTTGTCTGAAAATGTCTTAGTTTCTCTTTTTTGAAAGTTTGTTTTTCTAGATATAGAACTGTCGGTTTGCAGAAGGGTTTTCCTTTCTATACTTTGAATATGTCACTCTGCTCTCTTCTAACCTCCATTGTTTCTGATGAGAAATCAGCTCTTAACTTATACAGGATCTTTTGTACCTGATGAGTTGTTTCTCTTTGCTGTTTTCAATATTCTATCTTTGGCTTTGGTTTATAAATTTTTATTCTCGTATGTCTCCGTACACCTGTCTTTGAGTTTGTTCTACTGAGTTCATTGAACTCTTTGGACATGAAGATTAAAGATTTTCATCCAATTTAGAAAGTTCTTCATCATTATGCCTTCAAATATTCTCTCTGCACCCTTATCTTATTCTTTTCTTCTGGTACTCAAATTATGCTTGGGTTGTATACTCAATTTATTAAATATTTATTTATTTATTGTACTGGGGATTTAACCCAGCATCTTCACACTGAGCTATATACCAAGCCATTCCCTCTTTTTTACTTTTTATCTTGAGACATGGTCTGTCTAAGTCACTAGCCTGCCCAGAATGGGTTTGAATTTGTGATCCTCCTTCCTCAGTTTACCTGAGTGTTGAGGTGACAGGCATGCACCACCACGTTCAGTGCTGGGATTACAGTCATGGGCCACCATGGCTGGCTCTCCTAGTTTCTTTTAGATCTTTACCTTTTGTTCATTTAGACCTTCACCTTTTGTTCATTTAGATCTTTGAATATATTTAAAATAGTTAATTGAAAGGTTTGTTGAGTAAATCCAATGTCTGCATTTCCTCATGGGCAGTTTTTATAATTTATCTTTTTTTTTTGCATATGGGCCATTCTTATTTCTTCTCATGCCTCAAATTTTGTTGAAAACTGGACATTTTTAATATTATAATGTGACAACTCTGATTGTCACACTACACTTCCCTCAGAGTTTGTTGTTTGTCTAGTGACTTTTCTGAACTAAATCTGCAAAGACTCTATGCTTTGTTATGTGTGGTCACTCAATTCTTTTTTCCACACACTTGGGAGTCACCTAATGATACAACAGAGTTCCAAAACTGCCTCATATAAAAAATTGACAACATCCTCCTCTTGACTGAGGAACTCTGTGTATATCTGAGGTACATTTTTAACACTTGGAGAGTTTAGACCTCTGCCTAAGCTTTTACTACCTTATACAGAGCCTAGAGGTAAGCTATGACCTTATGGCCTTCTCAGAGTTTTCCTGCGGGTGTACAGATCCCTGGGAATACATGTGGCCAAGAACATGTAGAAGATTTTCAAAGCCTTTAATTCCCCCAAAGAACGTCACTTCCCAGACTCTCTAACCAAATTTTTCAGTTTTGTATTGTTCGCCCTCACTGTGATCTCTTGTCCTACAAGGGAGAATCTAAAATGTTTAAATATTTTACTTAAATATTTTTTGTAAACATGCTTCACACTAGTCACTTCATCCCTGGGAGAGTTCCAAATTCAGTAAAATAAAGGCAGTTCCTTTTAGCTACTCTTCAGGGGAGTCAGCATCCTGATCAAAGCACTCAACAAGCTTAGCATGGTGGTACACTCCTGTAATCCCACCACCCTGAGAGGCTGAAGCAGAAGGACTGCAATTTCAAACAACTTAGCAATTTAGAAAGACTCCATCTCAAAATAAAAAATTAAAGAAAGGGCTAGGAAGGTAGCCCTTTCTGGAACCCATTGTGGAGACCCTGGGTTCAATCCCCAGTACCACAAAAATAATTCATTGAGAATGAGGTCTATTCTACTCTCTCTAACACTGGACACTTGTACTTGAGGAATGAGAGCTATTAATTTTAAAGTCATTGCTAAGCATGGGGGTAGAGAATGGTACCAAGATAAGTTTAAATGCCACCAAGCTCTCTTACTGAGATTCAGACATACTTTCTGGATTAAGCATTCCCCTGCTTGCTGTAAGCTTTTTATTATTTTTCAAAAGTTCTGAAAACAGTGGATTCTGACAGTTTTTGCCAATTTATTAATTGCTTCTGTGGAGAGATAAACATTTAGAGCTCCATATTCTGCCATTTCTCTGATGATCCAGACAATTCTTAAGATTAAAAAGGTGATCAATTGTAATAATTCTTCAGCCCATTTTTAGTGAAATTCTTTTGAAAATATTACTATGTGTCCATGACATTAGTAAAAATTTAAAAATTGAGACTACTATCAAAAATATGTGTGTAGATGGGTAGACAAAGTAAGAACTTTGAGAATGCAATTGTGAAATTGGCAGCATCCTGTAAATTTTTCAGTGTGCAATCCTTTTTTTTTTCAGTGTGCAATCCTTTTGACTCATTAATTTTATGACAAAGAACTTAACTTTTGGATATACTCACATACATGCATAAACATATATTTATAAGGATGTCTTTTGCAAGATTTTATAGTGAAAATCTAAAGACAAACAGGAGTGTCCAATAGGAGAGTAATTAAATAAATTGTGGCATTACCAAACCTTGAAATGTACAATCTGTGACAGAAATTCTATCCTTACATTATTGGTAATCTCTTTTCCTCCAACCAAATCTCAGATGAGAAAGTTTAATGTTCTTATAGTGTTGGAGGGTGAGGGAATTACAGACTTCTAGGGGGGACATAATCAGACAGAAATACTTCAGGCAACCACATAGAAGGAAGTGGGGAATTGGAGATAGATCCCCATCTCTAGTATTCTGACTCAATCTCCCCAGACTCAATCCATGAAAGGAAGTTACAGCCTAAGCATATAGTATGATCCCATTCATTATACCTCTATATGTATATATGTGAACTGTATTTGTGTATATGTATATATGTCAGTACATTTTAAAAGAAAGGGAAGGAAACACACAAATAACCATAGCTACCTAAGAAAGAAAAATGGGAATGGGGAAGAAATGAAGGTTTCCCCCATTTTACTGTGTTATTTGAACCTTTGGAACAACACTGCATTCATCTGACTCAAAAAATCATCTAATGAAAAAACTTGCTTAAGAAAAGTTTTTAAACAACGATAAAGAGAATTGGGATGGGAGAATCAGTAATACCCCCCTCGACCTAGTAACAATAATAACAAGCATAGTTAGAGAACACCAGAGACAGAGTAATTTTATGGATCACAACTTTAAGAGATATGACTTGCCCAAGTTGACATAGAGAGTTTGTGACACAGTTAAGGATAAAATCTAGGTCATTTTAATGCTATAGGAAAAACTATATTCAAAGACCAGAGAGAAAACCTGAAATGGCAGTGGGAATTAATATACTACCAATTCTGAGAAATCTGCCAGAAGTCAGCTATGGCTCATCCAGTCCTCTCCATCTCAGTAAAAACTAAAGGCCAGAGTCTTCTTATGAGACACTGTAATGTATTGAGCTGTAAGTGTACAGAAAGAGGCTGTGGCAGATTTGTCTTCTCTGAGACCACTAGTGCTGGTACTCATCACTTAGAATTCCCCCAAAAGCAGTTTGACAATTAGAAAAGAAATTAAGCACTTTATTGGTATCTGTGGCATCATTGACTTTAAAACAGTACCATGCCATGTTTAGCACTTAGAAATAGAAGCAGCAATAAGCCACCTCTTTCTGCAAGGTAAACTTGTCACTAATTATTTTACATGAGAAAACTAGAAGAGGGGTAATGGAATCCAACACTGGTTCATTTGAGTAAAAAGGCAATTTATCAGAATGGTATGGTCAGTAATATAATGGTAATAAATGTTTGGTAACCAGCTCCTCAGAGCAAAAAAAAAATCCAATTTTTAGCATTTGGTGGTTTCTATCACACAGATATGCTCATTGTGGCTGATTATAAGCTCCCAGTGTGACTGTGATAGTAAGCTTTCTATCACTATGGCAAAACACCTAAGATAATCAACTTAAAATGTGGAAAGGTTTATTTTGACTTGTGGCTTGAGAAGTTTTCAGTCTATGCAGTGCTCAGCCCTGTTGCTTTAGGCCTGTCGTGGCACAGTGCACCATTGTGGAAGCATGTAGTAAAGGAGGCTTGTTTACCTTAAGGAAGCTGAGAAATGAAGAGAGAGAAACAGGAAGAGGCAACCATCCTACAGCTCCCTTCAAGGGCGTTCCACAGTGACCTAACATCCTGCCACTAGGCCTACCTCTTAAAGGTTTCATCACCTCCCAGTAGTGCAACTATGGGGAAAAGGTCTTTAACAGCTGGACCTTTGGGGAACATTAAAGATTCAAACTATAGCAGTGACATCATCTGACACAAAATTTTTGAAAAGTTGACACTAGGCCCTCATAAACTGGTAAGCAGAATGCATGAGAAGTAGAAGATCAGCAAGGGCAGTACTAGAGGGTCTCCATGGTAGGAACTACTCAACAGTGTTGTCGCCACTACATTAGTGTCTCCATGTAGATCTACGTACCACCCCAATATATCCTCATTCACCTCCTTGTCCACAAGCTGTGTAACCCAAAAGCAACAGCTCATGCCACATAGTTCCATCCCAAAATGGTCAAATTCATGGGCCTCAGATTATGTTTGCAAGCACAGTTTGCAAGGTCTTAAACTTTAGAAAACATCAGGGGATCCACCATGGCCAACTAGAGGCAGTATTGCATAAGGAAGGCTCTGAAGAGATGCTCTAGGAAAAATTAAAAAAAAAAAAACAAAAAACAGGTACTCCAAAAAAAAGGCAACAAACAAAAGTCAGATATGGGAAGGCAAGCTGAAGGAAAAAAAAAACTAGACCTGAACCCAGTATTGGCAGTGGGTTAAAAAGGGAGGCCAACTGCCCTTGGACTACAGCATCCCTTACACACCAGCCCCCACATACATGCCATCTTGGGAGACAATCTAAAGCCCCAAGGGAGGGAGCCTGCACTTTAGCAGAGGCCAGGCTGCCAGAATAGGCTCCTCACCTTCCAATCCTTCCCAAGAGGGAAAACCAACACAGAAAATGTGTTATTCACATACCAGGGCACCAGAGAAACTAAAGCTAGTGAGCAGTGTCTAAGAAACCACCAAAAGGCCCTTGGAAAAGTTGAAAACAAGCGCATGATCCTGATTAGGGACTTGGATTTGAGCACAGAGAAAGCTGTTGCTCGAGTAGTTACACGAGCAGGCAGGGACTATGAACAGTGAGGCACGCTGGGGAGACAAATAATCAGACTGGTCCAGGAATAGGCACTCACTCATTCTTCCTCCAAACACCAGAAGTGTTGTCCTCATGGAGAACACATCCTACTTGCTGCCCATACCATCCCACCGGACACCTGCACACATGGAATCCCCCACCACCCACAGCCAGGGGTTGCTGAACCCAGTAGGCCCTAAGACGCCACTGAGTTTGCAAGCTGGAAAAATGACACTTTGTGAAAAGCAAAGAAGGAAACACCATGGGCAAAGAGCTGGAGAGTGATGTCTTAGCCACGGGGTGTCCTGCACCATACTTTATCAGAAGCCTTGCAGAAGTAGGACACAGAAAGAGCTTCAGGGCTTGTTGTGTAGGGAAGGGAGTGGAGATCAAGAGGCCTATGCAGAAATCTGCAGAAAACTGGGTACTAAACCTATCATACCACAACCTCCTCTCTATGACCTAATTGAGGCAGTCTGACCTAAGACAAAGGCAGAGGCCTCCAGTTAGCCAGGCCCAGAGCACAGCTTGCAGTGGAGAGGCAGACTCAGCTGCCATCCAGATTGTCAACCCTCTTCACTTACAGAGAGATGATTGAACAAATTATTGGGGGGACCAGCTCAGAGACCTGCAGGAGCCAGCTATAAACCGAGCAGGGTGAGGAAAAGCACCATGGTCACAGTGACACTCTGAGGAGGCTGGAGGTGCGGGAAAGAGGCAGACCCAGAAATCCATCCAGATGCCCACTACAGGTCAAAGCTTCCCTACTTGTGGATGTAGGGGGAAGAGTTCACTGGTTGAATTAAAAGGCCAATATAAGTATGACTGTGAAAACAATTTAATTTTATTTTTTTGGTTGTTGCTTTTTTCCCTCTCTCTTCTTTTTTTCTTCACTCTTTCTGATTCTTTTATATTCCCTCATTTTCTTTCTTCCTCTCATCTAGCATATATATGTGAGGTCTCTGTAAATATGTGAAGGAAAATAAGAATTAACCATTGCTTTGATCTCAATAGTATATTCCATGGGAAAGTAAGTGTAACCCTCACCAAAACTGTGTATAAGTGATCCAAACACAAGCTAATTATCAGCATATTAACTGATTCCCTCAATCTCCAGTTACCCTTCCCTCTCTCTGCATCCCCTCTCTCACTCTCACAAATATTCTTTTAAGCCTGTTCTCCAACAGTCCTCCACTCCAGCTATGAAAATAATATCAACAATTTGACCTCCTGTCTTTCTTTCATTTGCTGCTACTTCTCTTTTATCTTTCTGTTCTTTCTGATTAACTCCACTCCCTTTTCTCTTCCTTTTTCCTTCTCCCACCTGTCAGTTAGTAGCATATTACAATCTTTATGAATCATTGATAAAAGGGTGAAATTATTAAGACAAGTTTTAATTTACATGTGATCTGCACATGTATATTGATACTATCAGTAGAATTCTCTCCTCGCAACACAGCAACCAGATCTGATCATATTAAACTAAATGGGCTGAAGAGGTAGATAAATAACAAAATATAATAAGAGCTAAGATTATATCACTAGAAAGCAGAAATTGAAGAGCTCTCCATACTTGCAACAGAGCCTTTCCATTGTAATTGATCCTCAAACTTCAGCACATACACACACACACACATGTGCACACACGTGCGTGCGCACACACCCCCCCCAATAGGAACATGAAAAAACAATACAACAAAATGCCTCCAAAAACTCCTACTTTGTCCAAAGCTGATTCAGTCAGCATCAACGGGAGAGGAAATTTTTTTTTTTTTACTTTTTTCTTTTTTTTTTTTTTGGCACTGGGAATCGAACTTAGGTCCTTGTGTCTGCAAGGCAAGCACTTTAACCACTGAGTTAAATCCCCAGCCCGGGAGAGGAAATTTTTAAAAAAACACCACCAACAACAACCAAACGGATGAAATGTATGAAGGGATAAAAGAAGAAACAAAAACCAGAACAAAATGTGCTCAACAAGACCAAAGATGACACAAATAATCAGACAATAGACTTTATTGATAAAAGATCAGTAAACTTTAAAGAATACACAAATAATTGCTTCTCGGCCTTTTGGCTAAAATTAAGTGTAGTAAAGAATACACAAATAAAAATCTAGCTGAGCTAACAAAAATGATTCAAAATGTGAATAACCAGTTTAGCAAAGAATTACAGTCCAAGTAAAGGTATTAAACAGAAATTCAGGAGAGGAAAATTTCTACTAAAAGTATGAACAGGAAAAGTGACCAATGTGAGGAGAGAGTATCAGAATTAGAAGACAGGGCTGATGAAAAAGACCATACACTCAGAGATAACTTAAAAATAACAAGCGAGCCTGTGAAATGAATCCAGCAGCTGCTAGATGACTCAAAAAAGACTAAGCTTACAATAATAGGAATTATAGAAAAATTAGAAAATGTCGCAAATGGTATAAAATATCTGTTCACAAAAATCATACCAGAAAATCTACCAAGTATGTGGAAAATTTCAAAATACAGGTAAATGAGACATGTGGAACCCAAAACAGCCACAATCAGAAAAGACCTCTTCATAACACATCATAGCTAAAATTCCAGAAGTCCAAACAGGACAGAATTTTAAAAGCTGTTAGACAAAAGTAACAAATTACTTATAAAGGTGAACCTATTAGAATTACAGCAGATTTCTCAACACAAACCTTAAAGGCCAGGAGAGCTTAGAGGGAAGTTTTTTAAACCTTAAAAGAAATCAACTTTTAACCCAGACAGATACAACCTGAAAAACTATCTTTCAAAATTGCCAAAAAATAAGGACTTTGCATGAAAAAGAGTACATTAAGAAATTTATGACCAGGAAACCAGTAGTACCAAAAATACTCAGAAAAACACTAAACAGAGACAATGAGGTAATAACACGAAAGGGCCTAATGGAATGAAACCATCAAGTAGGGTGAACAGTTAAGTAAAAGGGAAAAATAAAGGAATCAACAATGGAAAAATAATGCAATTACAGGAATCAATCAATACCTTTCAGGAATCTCTCAATGTAAAAGGTCTAAACTCTCCAATCAAGAGAAACAGATTGGTAGATTGGATCAAAAAACAAAACTTACGGTATTCTGTGTACAAGAGACATACATAATTTTTAAAGAAGTTCATAGCTGAAAAAAAAAATCAAAGGATGGAAAACAATACTCCGTGCAATAGGAGCCAGAAAACAAGCAGGAGTCTTCAAGACAAAACTAATCAAAAGAGACAAAGAAAACAATTACACACCGGTAAAGGGAATGATTCAACAAGAAGAAATAACAATTGTAAATATATATGCAGTGAATACGGGCACATGAAACATCATAAAAGAAATATTGCTGCACATAAAAGATCAGATAAAAATCAACAAAATCATAGCAGGGTACCTGAATGCCACACTACCACCAATGGACATAATAAACTAGAAAAATAAATAATAAATAAATCAACCAACCAACCAACCAAGACATATAAGAATTGAACCACACCTTTGAACAAATGGATTTAATAGATATCTTCAAAGTGTTCCACCTAACAAAAACAGAATACACATTCTTCTCAGCAGCACAGGGAATCTTCTATAAAATATACCACATACTAGGCCATAAAACTTGTTGAAATAAATACAAAAGAATCAAAATAATCTCATGCATATTTTCAGACCATAGTGTAATGAAGCTAGAAATCAATGTCAACAACCCCCACAGAAATTATGCAAACATATGGAGATTAAACAACACATTCTTGGATAATTAATGAGTCACAGAAAAAAAAGGAAGAAATTAAACATTTATTACCATCAAATGATAATACCAGTACAATATACTAGAACCTATGAGAAACAATGAAAGCAGTCTTTTTCTTTTTTGGGGGTGGCAGTGCTGGGGATCGAATTCAGGGCCTTGTGCTTTCTAGGTAAATGCTCTACCACTAAGCTAAATCCACAACCCCAACAAAAGCAGTCTTAAGAGGGAAGTTTATAGCTATGAATGCCCACATCAGAAAAACAGAGTGATCCCAAATAACCAAATGATGCTCTTCAATGTCCCAGAAAAACAAGAAAATTCCAAATCCAAAGTTAGGACAAGGAAGACTATTATAAAAATCAGAGCACAAATCAATGAAGTTAAGACTGAAAATTGAAACAAAGAATCAGTGATAAATAGACAAACCCCTGGCCACACTTACCAAAAGAATGAAAGAAAAGACCCATATCAATGGAATTAAGAATGAAAAAGACAAAAAAGAAGAAAGAAGAAGAAGGAGGAGGAGAAGGAGAAGAAGGAGAAGAAGGAGGAGGAGGAGGAGAAGAAGATGATTTCAAAATCGAGGATTATAAGTAATTATTTTGAAAACCTGTATTCCAATAAATTGGAGACTCTAGAAGAAATGAATAGCTTTCTAGACACACATGAATTACCAAAACTGAAACAAGAAGATCTATAAGAAAAACCCTGAACAGTCTAATAACTGGCAATGAAATTAATACAGTAATAAAAAAAAAACTGCCAACTAAGAAAAATGCAGAACCCAGTGGACTTACCACTGAAATATACAAGAACATCTGTGGAGACCTAGTGCCAGTATTCCACAAACACTTCAGGGAAATTGAAAGAGAAAGAGTATGCACGAAGTCATTCCTGGAAGCCAGCATTACCCTGATACCAAAACCAGACAAGGACCCAACTAAAAGAGAACTACAAGTCAATCTTCTTAATGAAGATAGATGCCAAAATCCTAAAGAACATACTGGTAATGGAACAAATCATTAAAAAAAATCATACATCATGACCAAGTAGACTCCACCCCAGGGAGGTAAGGATGGTTGACATACATAAATCAATCAATATAATAACACATACACAGAAGTAAGGAAAAAAATTACATGATCATCTCAATACATGCAGAAAAGGCCTTTAACAAAATCCAATATCCAAATATAATAAAAACTGAAAAAATGAATAGAAAGGTCTTATCTCTGTCTTTAAAAAAGCCATTTATGATAAACATGATGCTAAAATAATATTAATTGGAGAAAAACTGAAAGCTTTCCCTTTAAAGTTAAGAACAAAACAAAAATGTCCATTATTACCACTATTGTTCAATATAGTACATGAAACATGAGACAGAACAATCAGGCAAGAGAAAGAAAGAAGGGGGATATGTTAGGAAAGAAAAAAATTAAACTATCCTATTCACAGATGACATGATCCTTTCTACAGAAGACCAAAAAACTCCACCAAAATACCTCTATAACTAACAAACAATTCAGCAAAGTAGCAGGATACAAAATCAATGCACAAAAAATTAATAGTGTTCCTAGTGTTCCTGTACACCAACAGCAAACTCACCAAAAAAGAAATCAAGTAAATAATACCACTCATAATGGCTTCAAAAAATTAAATACTTAAGAATTAACCTAGCTAAGGAAGCAAAAGACTTCTATAATAAAAAAGTAGAGTACCCTGAAAAAAAAGGTGATGGAAAAGGATATCAGAAAGTGGAAAGACAACCCCTATTCCTGGATAGGCAGAACAAATATAGTCAAAACGACCATGTTACCAAATCTGATACACTGGTTTAATAAAATCTCAATCAAAATACCAATGGCATTCCACGCAGAACTAGAAAAAACAATTCATGTGGAGCCAGAAGAGACTCAGAATAACAAAAGTAATCTTGGAAAACAAGAGCAAAGCTGGAGACATCACAATCCTGGATTTCAAGTTCTACTACAAAGGTATGGTGATTGAAAACCACAACATAGCATGGTACTGGCACTAAAACGGACATGTAGATCAATGGAACAGAACAGACAATGCAGAGAAAACTTCAGCCATAATCAGCTACCTGCTCTTTGATAACAGGGCCAAAAGCATATGGTAGATAAAAGATACCCTCTTAACAAATGGTGAAGGGAAAACTGGCTGCCCACAAGCGTAAGACTGACTCTAGATCCATATCTCTCACAATGTAATAAAATATAAGTTAAAAAATGAGTCAAAGACCTAGATATTAAAACCTAAACAATATGCTGGAAGATAAAATAGGTAAAAATATTGAAGACATAAGGATAGACAGGGACTTTCTGAACAGAATCCTAATTGCACAAGAAATAGCACCAAGAATCAACAAATGGGATTGTATCAAATTTAAAATTTCTGCACAGCAAAGGAAACAACCAACAGAGTCAAGTGAAAACCTAAAAAAAAGAGAAAAATAATTCCCTTCTACTCCTCAGACAGAAGACTTATATCTAGAATATATAAAATACTCAAAAACTTAGACCCCCAAAGACAAAGACCCATTTTACATATATTATATCCTTTTTACTTATTAGTACATATTTAGAGTACATAATGTGTATATTCTTCTGTGGAATTAATACGTGTACATAACACATCTTAATTCCTCTTATTATCCCTTTTCTCTCCCCCTTCCCTCCATCTCTTGATCCTCTTCCCACTTGAGAAAGACCTATCTCCCCATTTCCTATTATCTATCTTTTATTTTGCTCTTTATTTATAATTTGTGTTTCTCATATAAGAGGAAACATGAACTATTTAAACTTATGTCTCTGGTTTATTTCACTTAACAGTATGGTCTCAAGGTATATCCATTTTTCTACAAATAACTAAAGTTTATCTTTCTTTATGGAAGAACAGTATCCCATTGTATGTAAGTACAACATTTTCTTTATCTAGTCATCTGTTGATGGATGTATAGGCTGCTTCCAAGATTTAGCTATTATGATTTGTACTGCTATAAACATGGGAATGCATGTATCAGTCTAATATGATGTCTTTAACTCTTTTGGGCAGATATCTAGGAGAACAGCTAGGTCAAATGAAGTTTCTAGTTTCAGTTTTTTGAGGAATCTCCGTACTGACTTCCATAGTAGTTGTACTAGTTTGCATTCCCACTAACAATGTAGAAGCGTTCTTTTTTAATATTGGTAAATATATTATATTTTTATATAATAAAATATTTGCAGAGATTTAACATTATGCTGTTGTGGGAGCTAGTTCAACAGTCTTTGGGTCTATATAAAGCTGTGGTATTTGCATCTGGTTTTAGAGCTTAGAGTCCACAGGGCAGGCAGTGGCAAAGAAAGATGAATTCAAAGTGTAGAAGAACAAAGACAAACTGGAGCCCACAAGAATGGAACAAAATCCATGTCCATTCTTGTTGCCTCTGACTTTCTTTTTTTTTTTTTATTTAATTTTAACTGGTACATAAAAACATAAAAATATACATAGTAATGTGGTAACATTTTGATACACAATACAATGTAGATTATATTATGTTTAAATCAGGTTGCACAAATCCATCTCCTCAAACATTTATCATTCCTTTATGGTAAAAACTTTCAAAATCCTTTCTTCTAGCTTTTGAAATGCACCGTACATTACTGTTGTCTATAGCCACCCCACTGTGCAACACCAGGACTTCTTAGTCCTATCTAACTTCAACTTAGAACACGTTGGTCAACCTTTCCCCAACCCTCCCTCTTCCCTACTCCCCCAGCCTCTGGCAACCACCATTATACTCTCAACTTCTACGAAATAAAATCTTTTTTAGAGTCCAGATATGAGTGAGATTATGTGGCACTTGTCTTTCTATGCCTGGCTTATTTTACACAACATAATGATCGCCATCCAACTGTTATCACAAATGATAGGATTGCATTATTTTTGTAGCTGCATAGTATCCCATTGTGTCTATGTGACACATTTGCTTTATCCATTCATCAGCTGAGAAACACACAGTTCCCCTTTCTTGGCTACTGTGAATAGTACTGCAATGAGCACCGGAGTGCAGATGATGTCGCTTCAACCTACCGATTTTATTTCTTTTGGATTTATACACAATAATGGGGTTGCTGACTCATATGGTAATTCTATTTTCAGTTTTTTGAAGAATCTCCATACTGATATTCATAATGCCTGTTTAATTTACATTCCCATAATTGTGTACTATGGTCTACTTTTCTCCTCATTCTCACCAGCACTTGTTATCTTTAGTCTTTTTTATATTACCCATTTTTTCTGGGGTGAAGTGGTATCTCATAATCACTCTGGTACAGATACTAGAGGAAAGACTAATGACAGGGAAACTGTCTAGAAAATGATTTTAGTACCACTGAATAAAAGTGATGAGACCCTGAATTACGGCAGTTGTGGAGATGCTAAAGGGATAATGGCTCTGGAAGACATGATGCAGGCAGATTTGAAAGAACATAGGAACTAATTTGAGGTAGGAGAGTGTATTCATTTCCTATTGTATGGTACCAAATTATCACAAATTCCATGATTTAAAGCAACAGAAATGTATTCTCTCACAATTCTGGAAGCCAGATTTCAAAAATGAATGTTCCTCTGCTAAAACCATGGTATTATCAGGGCCAGTTTCTTCTGGAGGTTGCAGGGGACAATTTGTTCCTTCCTTCTAAACACTTTTTGTTCTTGTTGTTGTCTGCTGGCATTTCTGGGCTTATGGCCATATCACTCCAACCTCTGTCTCTATGGTCATATTGCCTTCTCTGTGTCAAATCTCCTCACCCTCTTTCTTTTAAGTGCACTTTTGATTACATCAGGTCCCTGGAATAATTCAGGACAATCTTCTCTTCTCAAGATTCTTAGTCATATCTGCAAATTTTCTTTTTTCCATATAAAATGACATTCATTGGTTTCATAGATTAGGATGTGGATATCTTTTGGAAAGCCATTATTCAGTTTACAACAGACAGTAAAAACAATAAAGGCAACTATAACTCTAGGGTCTCAAATTTGGGTGGCTCAAAACATAATAGAAGACTTTACCAAAGTAAAAATATCAGTAAGGAAAGAGTTTGGAGGAAAAGTTTAGTTTGGAGTTTAGTTTGTGGCATGTTAAAAATGATTTGAAAAATTGATGGTATATCTATATGGAGATGCCCAGAATGGAATGTTAGCATTTGAAAGCTTTTGAAGCTTTGGAAAAGAATTCAGGCTGATGATAAAAATTTGAGAGTATCTGCAGAGAAGATATGCTAGAGGGAAAGTACCCTCTTCTAATGTAGACATTAGACTTGCATATGGTTCTATCCTAGGTGCCCGGTATAACATCTGGCATATAGTAGGTGTTAACAAATGTTTGAAGAATGAATGGATGAATGTAAGATTCCAGAAGAGAACAGAGTGAAAAGATAGAGAGCATGAATAGAAAAGTGAGCTTTGACTGGAAGGAAAAATCTTTCTTCTTTGAAAAAAAAAAGATATAATAGAAGGGAGAAGGGGTAGTTATGCAAAATAATTTAGAAAGGGAAAGGATACATCATTAAGATTTCACTTTGGGCACTTTGGGGATCATCAAAGTGGAAGGTGAAGTCACGACTGAAGAATGCTACTGAGAGTGGGATTGAAGTTTGCGGAAAATAAACCATAAAAGGTCAGACATGAAAGGACCTTAAAAAGTGATTGTAGTTAACAACATCGCAGTGTATATTTCAAAATAACTAGAAGAGAGATTTTCAATGTTCTCACCACAAAGAAATGATAAATTTTTAGATGTTGGGTAAGATAAATATTCTTATTTCATTGTTACACAATGTATACATATATTGAAACATTACACTGTGTCTTGTAAATATGTGCAATTATGTATTAAAATATTTGTAAAAAATAAAAGGACCCTGGACAGTATCTACTTAGCACTCATTTTGTAGATAGAAAAACTGAGACTTAGAGAAAGGAAAAATTGCTCTGGTTTTCAAGCCAAACAGAGTGCAGTTCATTCAAGAAATAAATATTTATTAACTGCTGACTCTATGCCAGGCAGGGCCTTGACAAGGTGTTAGGGATACAGTGGAGAACAGGGCAGACATAGGCCCTGCCCTCCTGGATCTTCAGTATAATAGGAAACACATAGAAGTAGTTAGGGTGGTAAGTTCTAGAGTGAGAAAACTTACAGTTCTTAGGGAAGCACAGAGGAAGAAACATGAGAATAAGGAATGAAGAGCAAGACCGATCAGCTGAAATGCCAGTGCAGGTGAGGGTGGACAGCCACTTGGCTCTTTAGCCAGGTAACAGCAATTTCATAACCTAAATGATATTTATAATTCTAGGAAGAAGAAAAGAAGGAAACTTCCAGGGTCTTGACCTAGGTTCCAAAAGTCCTTTGTACTTGGCTCTTTTCATGTTCCCCAGGGAGACCAGAACCATATGAGGAGGAACACTTTAGTAATTTCACTGATTGTTAGTGAGTTAAACCCTATAAATTCAAACAAACAAATATGACAAAAACTGAGGAGTTTGGTTCTACCTTGCAAAAGGCATCCAGGATTAAAGAAGCTGCCAGAATAGGGTTTAGCAAGAACTTCCTGAGGAAAGTAAGATTTGCAATGATATTTGAAGTCCACAGCAGATAAGATTAATAGAGAGGGCAGCCCACTTTGTTCACTATTTTAGTATACTATCACTTCTATTTTAAGGCCAATTGTGCTGGAAGCCAATAATAACTTCAGGCCATTATATTTTGGAAAAAACAAATGTATTTGTCTCAGTTACTTTTCTTGTTTCTGGGACAAAATACCTGACACCCAAAGTTAAGGAAAGAAAGGTTTCTTTGGGTCACAGTTTGTAGAGGTTTCAGTTCACAATCAGCTGGCTCCAACGCAGGGTGGTGTGGCAGACAGACAGAAAGCAGCAAGATAAGCAAAGGAAGCAAAAGGGACCAGTAACTTCTTTCTGCTGCTTATATCTTATCCAGGCTGCCAGGATTAGGGTGGTGCCAAACCAATCAGTGGATTGATTTAGTAATCACACACCCTTAATCCCAGCATCATGCACTCTAGATACAGCCACCTCTAAAGACGCCCCATCTATGACTGCATGAGGCTTTGGGGGGACATTTAGGCACAAACCATGACAATATTTGAACAGGTCAAAGATTTGCTGGCTTCTGATACCTTGAGGAGAGAAAATTGGAAACCCGCTCAGTCCACTCAGGAATTTCATTTTCCTCAGCTGCTGTTCCAGTTGCTACAATGCAGCATTAATAAGAGTTCAGCAGTCTAGCTCAGTCCTTGCACAGAAGTTTCTTGAGGTGTCAAGGGCAACCAAGAAGAAGTGGCAGGCCATACCTGCAGAGCCTGGGTAGTGGCAGTTTCCATCTGGATCCAGATGAAGAAGCCAGAACACTGTGATCCTGTCTCTCTCTCTCTCTCTC
>PVJO010019621.1:0-27036 GCA_004026905.1 Hystrix cristata
GGAAGTCCTTTTTCATGGGTGCCTTTAGTTTTGTTGTGCTGGTTGCTTCAGTGTCCTGAATCTGTTTGAAACATATGCCTTTCACCATCACTTTGACTTTGGGGAAAGATCCAGACGTCACGTGGTGCGGTAGTCACTGACTTTTTGATCACACCTTGTAATGACACTCATGAAAGAGGATTTGGGGAAACTGCTTCAGAATTATTTCCTCCAGCAGAATTCTTCAAAGTGCAATTTCTGGGTCAGAGGCTAATGTTTAAATTAAAGACTTTTGTTTGTTTTTTTTTTTTTTAAGACTTTTGTTTGTATCCACGAGTCGTAATACTCAAATTAACAATCATAAAGAAAAAGAAATCATAATAAAATCAAACATATAAATGCCCATTAAAAAAGAAACCGGCAAGAATGATGGAGTAAGTGTGCCAAAGCAAGAAGTATTTGGAGCGGGTTTCATGGCAATGTATCAATTACTGTGACGATTTTAAAAGATTAAACATTCAACGCATATTTCAATCGTCATTTGTCGTTTGTCTAATTTCCTATTAAACATACATTTTTAATTTTTTGCCTCATACAACATGTTAAGTATTCATCATACTTAATTTTTAAGAGTTGTATATATGTGGTCTCCTGTGCCTTTTCATTTTGTTTATGTATTTGGATTAAGAAATCTGTCTTTAAATTTTCATGTCATTAAATATATCAGTGTCTCCCTTTATGAGAGGACTCTTTGAGACTATTACTCCCTTGGATATTGTAGAAACTCTGTGCATGCAATTTTCCCAGTTCTTTTTCATTTTAGAGCTTCAGTCTATATGTGTTTTATTTATGTTCATGAGTCGCAGTAAAGTGTTCTTGGCCATTTCCTGCTTTGCTCGCCATTTGCATGGATCATATACGTTGTGAGGGAGTGGTGAATTTTACCCCGCTTTCTCAATGCATAAATGTTGGATGTGCATTCCTTTAGTGTTTTCTACAAATATTTTCCAAATTAATTGCTTTTTGTTTAAAATTTAATGGTTTGTATACTAGTTAATGAGTAAAAATTTATTTAGCAATTTTATTATCAGGAATGCATGAATTATTATAATTAACTTTCTCAAATTCTTTTGTGTCTACATATTTATATATAATGTATACAAAATATATGGCTTTAGATATGTGTTTTATGTACAAAAATCAAAGAAGCCAATTATATTTGCATACATGGGCACTTATTTATCTAATATAGCATTGCCCGGTGATAATATATATATTTTTTTATTTGGGGGGATATTTGGAGACAGTGTCCTGCTATGTAGCCCAGGCTGGCCTCGAACACGCAGCGATCCTCCTGCCACAGCCTCTGGAGTGCTAGGATTACAGGCCTATGCCACCATGCCTGGCCTCATGCAGGCGGTAATATTAAGGCAAGTGGTACAGGTATTTTTATATATTTGATACATTGTGACATTATTTCCTAGCACAATGTATCAGTGCTAGATAAAATATGTCTACCTTAGTACTGAATATTTAAGTATTAAAATGTTGGTAATAAAGTAGATGCGGCTCTCAAGCCTCAAAAAACCTAAAAAGGACAAGATAAATATTTCACACCCTTACATTCCCCTTGATCTCTTTCATTATTACTAATTCAATAACTACATTTCAGCATGTAATAGCAATATAGAAGTATTTATATATATGGTTTTAAAACTCTCAAAATTTATATATGTATACATATAATTTAATAGTGTTTTATCTGTTTTATTATCTCACGTCTCAATATTCTTTGTAATGATTTTCAAGTTTGCTAAAAATTCACTTTTTGACACATTGTGTTTTTTTTCCCTACTCCATCGACAACTCTCCTAACACCTGTGATAATGTCCTCCATATTTACAGACTATATATGGGTATGCATGTGTGTATTAACATTACAAAAAGGTGTGACTGCATTTACAGTCCTATTTGGCTCATAATGATGTAAAAATAAATATTTTCATGATTTTTCTGCTGAGAAGAAAAAAGTCTTTTGTCAAATGAATTGACAGTTTTCATCTCACTGGACTACATGGTGTTTGGATGGTCTTGATTGCTTTTCAAAGCTTTCTTGTTTCTTACAATTTGTAAAAGAACTTCATACTGATTCTCCTACTTTTCTGAGACTTTCGAGGTTACCATCCCTGTGCATTTTTCTTTCTGTAGTCATCAATGAGTCTTCTATTGCTTTGTTCTCCTTTTTCCTTTCTTTACACAGAAAGATTTGCTATCTTAAACTACAATCTATATGCTAATGAGTCTTAAATCTGCAGCTTCATGTCTCTTACATGCAATGAATTTTGGGGGCATAGTCACTCAAAAATAACAGTAGTGGCTCCAAATCCAACAAGATTGAAAATTAAAACGACACCAGCATCTTTTAACCTGTTTCTTATCCCCTTATCCATTCACTGCTGCCTTCCTGACCCTCTATCGCCATCTGCTCTCCTGTGTGTTATTTTGCATTCCAGATCTTGGTGAGTGACTTAACAATTCACCTTGTCCCTCAAATCAGAAACTTGGAAGTCAATAAAATTGATCCTTTTCCCTTTTATAGCCTTATCTAACTTGAATAATATCTGTCATGTCCACTCCTAAATATGTCTCGTTTTCTTTTGACCAGAACCAGTATCTAAATGTTAGATTTTAATTTTATTTTGTTTTATTTCTGTAGTATTCTAATGTGTCTTTTCTTTCATGTGTATATACTCTCTTTCATTTATCATAATTCTACAAGAGAGATTTTCAATAATTCAACTCGATCATGCTGCTTTTCCTCTGCCTGGCATCCTTTCTTAAGCTCAGACCAACTAGACCCTTTATTAAGGACTTCTCTATGACCATTTTATCATTTTCTGTAAATATCTGCATTGCAAGAACATTATGTAAAATGTGTGACCACTTGACCAATTCAAATTCATTGTTTTAAATTACTGTGCATGTTTAAAATGTCCAGTATAATACCACTTACCTCATTAATTTCCATATTTCACGGCACAGAGTCTGAATGGTCTAGAATATAAGCAAGTTGTATCTTCATGTATTAAAATACATATTTGAGAAAATAATAAGATAGTGACTTGAAAAGAGATTACTTAAAATCCAAATACATACAACTGTTAGTTCACTTCATAGTGCACATTTTTATTGTATGACACATAAAAATTTTATTCTACTTATAGGGGTTCTTTTTTGTTATTCTAGTATCAATTCAGTATCCATATTAAACAAAATTGATATATTATCTCTCATTTTCCCTGTAAAAATTTAGTCTTTCAAGTAATAAGGAAAATTAGTTGAAGGTTCAACTAAAGATTCTTCTGGATTTATAAGTAAAAGTAATTATCCTACCTTTGCCTAGCCCCTATTAAAACATAAATGAGTTCTTATTAATATAATCTATTTACTGATGTTATATGTACTCAGGATACTTGAATTCTCTAAATCTGAGCTAAACATGTATCATTTTGTGATAATGCAATATAAATGGTATATTCATAATAAAACATTTCAAGTTAGAGATTTTATTTGATAGGACCCTGAATTTTGATACTTTTGTTCTGTTACCTAACACACAGCTAGATGATCGTTCAGGTAGCAGAATTTGCAATATATGTGTAAATATGAAGATTATATCTGCTCTTCCAATGTTGAATTGTTGCGGAATGCTTATCTATTTAATTACATTGTCATACTAACAATCAGATACTTAGGAAGCTTTTATTAACTTTTAAATAGATTACAGCTTTTCTGGTAGGGAATTTAGGGAATAAACAGTGGGTGGCCAGAAGCCAACTAAAAAATGAAAATAAATTAGAATGGAGGTAAATTGCTAGAATTAAGCAAATGAATGTAAGTATAAGTAAAAGAAAGTAATTATCCCTAATCTTAATATACATATTTTTACCTTGATACAATATCCAAAGTGCTGTATCTGTTTAGACACATTGCCTATAATGTTTTATTTTGCTAAAAGAAAACCCTGTACTTAATCCATATGGATGAAATATTTTAATCCCATTGAAATGTGGTAAGCATATGTGCAATTTCTTTTTTTTTATACTAATAGACTTTATTTTTATGGCAGTTTTTATTTTACAGAAACATTTAGCAGGAGGTGTAGAGAATTCTCAGAAGGAAACTACGTTAGTGGTTCTGGGGCATTTGGCGGTGTGGAGGAGTGGGGAGTGACTGTTAATGTTTACTTTTATTAGTATATGTTAGCAATATACAATAATTACATACCTGGGGGAGTTGTACATGCACATATCAAATCTTGATCATTTGACTCCCCTTTCTGCCCGCCCCTCTCCTTTACCCCTGCTCCAGATCCCCTTCTCATCTCCGTAGTCTGTCTCCCATTTACTACCATCTCTCTTTGATTTTGTCCTTTAAATTATTTATATTTGGGGGTTTTCATATAAGAGAAACTATGGAATATTTAACCTTCTGTATCTAATTTATTGCGTTTAGCATTATGGTCTCAATAGCCATCCATTTCCCTAAAACTGACTCAAATTTATCCTTCTGTATGGCTGAGTAGTACTCCACTATGTAATCATACCACATTTTTCTTTATCCATTCATCTGCTGATGGGCATATAGATCACACCCACAATTTAACTACTGGAAACTGTGCCACTATAAACATAAATAAATAAAATGTATTTTTAAAGGATAGTTCCACCACTCTACAATTACACTAAAAGACACTGAATTAGATACTTTAAATTTGTGAATTTTATATTATGTAAATTATATCTTAATAAAGCTATAAAATACAAAGAAAATAATAAAAATGAAAATAGTCTGAAACTAACCAACAATAAATAATTGGTTTGCAGCACATGAATTCTGACAATAAGCATCTCTATGAGTACATAGTGTATCTCTTATCTATGTCTTAATTTACACAAATACGTAGTTTTCAGAAATTGTTTTCATGTCATATATAGTATGAAAAAATTCATTTTCACTGAATGAATTTAATTCTACGTCATCTTTTTCTATATCTAGAGTATTGTTTTGAAGTATACTTGATTGTATATTTCATAGGTTAAATTAATTTTAACTTTTAGTTATAAATCTCACTCCAATACGAACTTGTAACCTATGTAATTCCAGAATATATGGATTACCAGATCTGGGGAAATTTGGGAATGTATAATGACTACCATCAAAATTTATAAAAACTTAACATTTCAATACAAATTCTGTAATTGGTAACCTGAAAGATTGAATTAATTTGCAATTCTATAAAATGTTATCATTCTTTTTTTTTTTAAAGCTAGAGATTTAAAAATATGGAACGCTTCACGAATTTGCGTGTCATCCTTGAGCAGGGGCCATGCTAATCTTCTCTGTATCTTTTCAATTTTAGTATATGTGCTGCCGAAGCAAGCACAAAATGTTATCATTCTTATCCTACAAAAATTATGTCTGACCGATCTTTTCAATGTGGTCTATCTCAGTATGCCCAAATCTAGAGCACTATTATGCTTTGGTGATGAAGGCATGATTACATATACATAAAAATGACATCCATATTAGCTTGTTTATCTTTGGTATATATTTTATGTGGATGTTGTAACATTTGTCTTCAGGCAAAAATAACAAAGATATCTTTAGTATACATTCTTATTTTTTGAGATTACCCATATTAAATCATTAGAAGTATGTTAGTAATGGTCAGTGTTCAGATCACATACATACAGTTAAATAGACAGAGCTATATAATAAGAAGCTATATTTGGCTTTTATAATCATTAGGATTACTTTTAACTAAACAATACTGTTTTGCACAAATAAGTATTCAATTATTCTACATGTTTTATTTATTTATTTTTTAAATTTTATTTTAATGGTACATTTTCGATGTACATATTGATAACATTCATCATTGGGGATTTGTACCTGTACATGATATACCTTGTTGCTTCTTTTTTTCCCTCTACATGTTTTAAATAAGCATAACAAGCACCTATTTATAGCTTTCTAATAAATAATTTTTGTCAGGTGACATCATTAAGTAGTAATTTATGCATATAGTGACTGTGCTGAGTTATCACTTAAACATTTATATGCAAATATCCAAAATAAGTGTCTACAGTTTATAATAGAATAACATATGTCTAACTCTATGGCAGTACATCTGTATTCAAAATTTATGCTTCAAATGTATATTTTCATCTCATCTGCTAAAATAAATTCTTTGGGATATAATTAAATGTGTGAAAGCATACAATGCTTATCTTACAGTGTAAAAATTCGCAATAAAAAATTAAAATCTCCTATTTGTGGAAACAATTATGCTTTCTGAAGTAAGAAGTACCAAGTAATTAATTAGCCCTGTCTCCTCATTCAGTATCCCGATTCATCTTTTTTATTCTATAATCTCTCATTCTTTTGCCACCACTTTACTGTGATTTTTCCATACATTTGAATATTTGGCTATCCACCACCAATATTCTTTCTACAGCCATCATTGGCTGTAAAATATTATTTCTAACTTACCTAGTCAGCCATAAAAAATATGAAGTTTTCATAACTTGAGGTCTTACACATCTGAAAACTTTATATAAATTATCATGCATATATATGCAATCTATGTACTTCCCCGATGAGCACAGAGTTCTTCACTTTATCAAATTATAAAACCTGTCAAAGCCCACAAAATGGTTCCTATTTTTCTCTCTGAGATGTAACTATCTTGCATGTTATGACTTCCATATTAATAACAGAAAAATGATATGAAATTTGGTGACTTTTCTTGGACACATCAGGGAAATGAGGTGCTAAGCAAGTTGCTTACAACCTGAAATCTAGAGACAAGAAAATCTAGTTACAGCCTAAACTGCTGACCTGGAGCAGAAACCACTGGAGCTTTTAAATGGTAGGGATGTTTATTAAATTGTAACTTTGAGGAATTGGTGGAGGCTACATGTGGATTAGTGTGTGAAAGAAAAATTCCCAGGGGCTACAGTCATCATGGGATCTCTACATTATTTCCTAGGCTTTCCTCCTATAAACTGCACCTGGTTCTTCTAGTTAGGGTCTGAGAAAAATTCCCCAGTAGCTCTGAGATAAGAAGACAAAAAGCAATTCACTAATATGTGTTCAGAATCTTCTCCATGAAGAAAGCCTTCTTTCTAGGAAACAGGCCTTCACCAGAGCTGAACTGTGATCCCTTAGGACAGCTAGGGAAAGAAAATTCTGCCTGGCGCATCCTTCTCTTTTCTTTCTGTTTCACTTAGGTGGCGTGGCACAGTTAACACGTGCAGACTCTCAGGGGGCTATGTTAAAAATTCTGTTTTCAGGAAAAGAAGCAGGGATTAGTGAAATATAAACTATACGACACTTGTGATGTTCACAACCCTCAGGCACAGGCCTCCCAAGGACTGAGATTTAATCAGAAGATTGCAATCTCTCCATTCCACCCTGCAACAGGGCTCCTGCACACTCGCCGTAGATTACAGATAACAGAGCAGCAAGATGCATATTCTTTGAGGGAGAGTCCATTACAGAATCCAAAGCCAAGATCACAGAGAAGCATCAATTAAGGACACTAAAGAAATGAATAGTTTATGTTGGACCTGTATCTACTACATACGTTAAAGTCAACCTGAGTGTGAGCCAGATCAACGTCCATCCTTCACTAACGTCCATTTAACTCAGCTTGTAATACTCAATGCAGTACGTCTGGCTTTCAAGAAATAAAACTACAAAGCATATCAAATGGTAAGAAAAAAAGTCTTGTAAAAAGACAAAACAATCACTGGAACCAGATTCAGATAACAGAAATGTTAGAATTGTCAAGCTGGTAATAATATAATTATGAATAATATGGTAAGACGTCTAATGGAAAAAGCAGACAACATGCAACATTTTGGTAGTGTAAGCTGCTGGATGAAAACTCTAAGAAAAATATCAAAAGTAAATGCTGGCGATAAAAGCCACAGTGGTAGAAAGGAAGAGCCTTTGATAAGGTTATCTGTAGATTCATGTATAGGCACAGAATAATTGTAATGAATGTGACCATTGTATGTAGAATGTACCAATACATGTTCTTGGCTTAAATAAAAAAAAAAAAGGTTATCTGTAGATTAGACATGGATGAAGGATGAATGAACAAAACTGAAAACAGGTCAAAAAATCTTTTCAAATTAAAATCCAAAGACTAAGAAAACTGAAAAATAACAAAACACAATATTCAGTAAATGAGACAGTCTTCAATGTTCTAACAAATGTAATTGGAATAAGAACAGGAGAGGAAAGATTGGGGTATAACAAAAAAAGAGTAAAAATGGCTGAAGATTTTCCATAATTAATCATAGACATCAAATCAGAGATTGAGGAAGTTCACAGAGCTCCACGCAGAATAAATATTAAACTACACTTGAACACATGCTTCTGACCATATAGTATTTAAATTGCTGATAAAGGCAAAGAGAAAAAAACCTTAAAGATAAATCCATAGTCCTATATCTAGGGTTAAAGAACAGTATTCATATTATCAAAATGTTTTGTTAATTTATATGTAAATATCATAAATGTGGATGTAGTTCTTTAAATGTAAATTGTGAAGTAATATACTTGTGCATTACAATTCACACAAGTTTTATCTAGAACAAGTAAATTTTGAGATTTTAGTTTACAATTTAGACTGTATCCATTTTCCTGTAGAAGAGAAAGTTCTGGAAAAGAACTGCTATGTAATGTAAAAGGACTGCATAATATGCTTCTCTTCATAATCAAATTCAGATTTTCTGTTTTTGTTTTTGCGATACCGAGGATCTAACCCATGTCCTTTGCACTGAGCTAGTTCCCAGCCCTTTTTAAAAATTTTATTTTTATACAGAGTCTCAGGGCGATGCCACCACACCTGCTTCAATTATACTTTATGAATGATATACCATACTTATTTTAATTTTGCTTAAAATTTAGGGAAATCAGAATATGGATGGAAGTATCTAATTTTAAAACATAAAAATGTTATGCTGTAAGTTCTTTATTATCTATCATTTTGACTGTTTAGAAAATTTATAAAGCTATATGAACATTAGCCATCATAAAGTCAGCATCTATTCTCATTAAGTCATGAGTTCCTTGGGATATATAAATTTTTAAAACTATAAATCCTAATGACAGGGTACTAAGCATATTGAAAAATGAAATTATTTTTCACTTATCATGTTTCCTAATTTCTTCATTTGCGACAATTAAATTCAATGTCTACTCATTCTTCATATTAGCCAATAATTTTATAATTACAAAAAATGCTGGCTCCAAATTTCTACCTCCGAAACAACATTTTAATGTGGGTTTCATTTCTGTATTTTTCTTCTTCATCTTGGATATTCACACAGATTTCCCCTTATTAGATGAAATTTTTGTTCTGATGCTTTACCAAAACATGGTTTTTATACCTAACCTTCTAGCCTCATGTTTCCACCTCATAATTAGGCTATTAGTGAACTATTGATTCTTGTAGTCTTGGAAACTAATTTATTTTCAGTATGTCCTGGAAGGGAATGTAATAATGTAGGGAAAATATGTTATTAATGTCTTGTGGGTGGGTTTTGTTTTCTTTATTTCAGACTGTTACATTAAATTTCATATTCTTCTATATAGGGCAAAAAATACAATTTAGATTCTGGAAATGTGCCATATGCATTTCTCTAAAAATAAATAAAATCTTTCCAACATCGACATAGAATAAGAAACTTGCATACAATCATACCCATGAAAAAAAAATAATCCTTTTTGCTATATAGGGATGAATGTAAAGCCAGTACAATATTATTAGCGTATAGACATTAAAACTACAATGAAATATATTAACTTTAATGGTTAAATACTTCAGTATTTTGTCAAAATGCAGCGAGCAGGAATACATAGTTAAATTATGGTGCTGACTATGTGGATCATGATTATATTTCCATTCCCAATCATGATCCAGAGTACTTCTTTAATGAATGTTAGTAGTGCAATAGGCTAGATTTTTGTTGTTTTAAGTATGTTTAGATACTTATCTTGGCTTAATTTAAAAATCCAAATGCGAAATGTTAATGAAAAAATAAAACTGTTAAGTATAAGCTATGGATTATATTTTATAATTTCCAACTAATTATCTACATGGAGATAAAGTGTGTTTGTATATGTGGGGGGTGGTAAAAATGATAGCAAGGAAAAACTGGTAAATTATTACACAAACATTTAACATTTTTATGTTGTATCTCAAAATAACAACAAAAATGTATTTGGCTCAAATTTTTTAGTACTAGGATCAAGAAATCCTTGTCTTAAGAATGAACTTTAAGGAATATTGATGAGGCTAGTGCGCAATACACCCTTTCTGATGATTGTACTTGTAAATATCTTTTGCAAAACAGTTTAATGTTATACTATCATTAAAAATAAATATATATTAAATATTCATGTGTTGATTTGCTACTTCTACTTAAAGAAATTGAGACTATAATTGAGCACAACTGAAAAATCAGTGTGTACATTTGTTCTTTACAACACAAACTGTAATACTGCTAGCACCAGTAAAATAATTATCTCAGTGTGGGGTACTTATTTAAAGGATGATGAATCCGTAAAGCAGAGTGGTGCACAAGCATTAGAATATAAAGTATATCACCCCCTCCCGGGTGTGAAGTAGTGGTGGTGTGCCTGTCTGGCTTCCACAGGTCCTAGGTTGAATGCCTGCAAACTCTGAAAGAGCTGGACCCTTGCTCAGTCTAGTGGCCATTATACTACCCTCTTACCTAAACTAGACGCATTTGTTCAGGGGCATCTCTGAGCTGTGAGGACCAAATACCCAAGATAGAGGTGATAGGGCAATGGGGAGAGAATCAGACCACGTATTCCACAGTAATTTACCACATCTTGCCTTCCTTTAAATCAAACATTGATTCTGTAGCAATTTATGAACAACTAATTTTAGATTTAATGTGTCTCAGTGAAATTTTTGCTGGAACCATAATTATTAAGTTTCTGGATTTAGAGAGCCAGTGTTACAAGAGAAAGTCTAAACGGAACAGAAGCTAATCACCATAGAAGAATAACACACATGGGTCACAAAAATGAATATTGTGCTGATTTTTTTTAAAATTTTATTTTAATGGTCCATTTTAGATGTACATAGTGATAATATTAATCATAGATGATTTGTACCTGTACATGGTATATCTTGTTGCGTCTTTTTTTTTCCCATTCCTCTCCCCTCCCTTCACCCTTTCCTCTCTCCTTATTTACAAAGCTTTGTTTCAATTATTCCCTTCCATTTCTTACTTCTCTTGTCCCTCTGTTCCTCACCCTGCCTTGTTCCCTTTCCCATTTGGACATTTTCTTCCCTTTCCCAATATAATATATTTTAGTCTTTATTTACACTTTTAGTGTCTCACATCAGAGAAACAATGTGGTATTTAAACATGTGTGTCTGATTTATTTCACTTAAGAGTATGGTCTCAAGATGCATCCATTTACCTAGGAATATCTCGAGCGTATCCTTCTTTATGGCAGAGTATAAAAAAACCCACATATTCTGTATCCATTCTGCAGTCGATGGGCGCTTGGGCTGTTTCCAAGATTTAGCTATTACAAACTGTGCTGCTATAAACATAGGTGTGCATGTATCGCTGTAGTATGATGCTTTTAATTCTTTTGGAAGATACCAAGAAGGGGAATAGCTGGGTCAAATGGAATCTCTAGTCCTAGTTCCTGAGGAATCTCCACACTGATTTCCATAGTGTTTGCCTAGTCTACACTCCCACCAACAGTGAAGAAGAGTTCTTTTTTCTCCACAGCCCCTCCAGCATTTGTTATTGGCTGATTTGTTATAATAGCCATTCTTTCTGGAGTACATAGATGGAATCTCAGGGTTGTTTTAATTTGCATCTCTCGAATGACCAGTGATGTTGAACATTTTTTCATATGTTTATTTGTTGTTTCTACTTCTTCATCTGAGAAGTGTTTATTCATTTCAGTTGCCCACTTTTGGATTGGGTCTTTAAATTTGGGGTGTCTGATTTTTTTTGAGTTCTTTATATATTCGAGATATTCAAGATGTTAGTCCTTTGTCAGAGGAATAGCTGGCAAAAATTTTATCCCACCCTGTGGGTTGTCTCTTTGCTCTGTTGGTGGTCTCTTTTGCTGTTCAAAAGCTTTTTAATAAGATTAGATCCCAGTTGTTAATTCTTTGTGATATTTCCTGGGCTATTGGGGATTTGTTCATAGTCTTTGCCTACACCTGTCTTCAAGAGTTCTACCTATTCTGTCTTCCAACAAAGCTACTGTAATAAAAACAGCATGGTTCTGGCACAAAAACAGACCCCAGGACCAATGGAACAGATTAGAAGATGAAGAAACATGGCCAAACACTCTCAGTCACCTTATCATTGACAAAGGGGCCAAACAACCTCACTGGAAGAAAGATAGCCTCTTTAATAAATGGTGCTGGAAAAACTGGGTCTCCACATGCCAAAGGTTAAAACTAGACCCGTGTCTTTCCCTATGCACTAAGCTAAAATCAAAGTGGATCAAAGATCTAAATATTAAAACAGAAACATTGTGCTGATTTTATGCCTTGCTCCTCAATAGAAGGTACAAGAAGACTGGTGATATATTGTGAAAGTTAGTAGTATCTGGAGGACATGCCAACTTCTTAATAATAGGAAGATTTGGTGGAATTAATGGACAGAATATGCTAAGATGTTAATCTCTGCATGTTGTTCCTTCGGCATTCCTATTGTCCTCTATCCTCTGCTCACACAGATGAAAACTCTACCTCAACAATCAACAGATTTGTCCAGAATTGATATGAGAAGAGAAAAGAGTGAGCAGAGGAAGCTTGATGGACAGATTTGAAGAGAAACTTCTACACGGGGGTGCACTCACTTTCACGGTGTTACCATCTCCTGTGTGTTCACCAGGAGGGAGCTCAGCGCTGTAGTGGAAAGACAGAGGGCTTCCCTGTTTTTATGAATACCTAGTGAGCAAAGGGCCACTGAGCAGTGTGCCGATTTCTCCAGCTGAGCAGAACTTTAATTCTAAAGCCCAGCTGGTACAGTTAGATAAAGTGACTCTTCTAGTACACTTGATTTGTATTCTGGTTCATATTCAGTACGTAGGGAGCATTTCGAGAGGTGTGTCAGAGGAGCATCCTGGGAGACAATACTGCCTCTCAAACCATCTGGGATGTTCACGTAAATCGCCTGCGTGATATGCCACCAGAAATAGGACTTTTTTATTTTTAATGTTTATTAGTGTGTCTCTGCAGCACATAATGATACCATTCATTTCAGGGAATGGGTATATATACGTAACATATCTCAATTCATTTCGTTCTGCTTTCCGCCACCTCCTTTTGTTTTTTCAGCATCAAATAAATTCATGTATTTATCTTATAAATTATTATAAGGTGAATTATTATATAGACAGAGTAAGAACCAGATTAATAGGGCAAAACATATAAATCACAAAAACAATTATACTAAATCATGGTATACTTTTAAATACATTGTCCGTGCTGGGTAATAAAAATTTATTTTTCTTTTTAACTTTTTTCCTATTATCTGTCTTTTATCTATTTTCTGCGTATTTGCACTTTATATATATATGTATATATATAATTTTTACATGTAAGAGAAACCATGCAATATTTAAACTAGTGTGTTTGATTTACAAATGACTCAAGTTTATGACTTTTTAAAAAGCAGGAATGATAGTTTCTGTATTATCTGATAGTAAGTGAAAGAAGAGAAAGAAGAAGGAGGAGAAGGAGGAGAGTGGTGTAGGGCAAGAAGAAAAATAAAAGGAGAAAATTTAAAATTTCCATAAAATACTATTAATTGGAAACTGGTGTAGAAATATTTAAATAATTATTGTTACGATGGAAATAATGAAACACATGTTCCAGTGCACAAAAGGTGCATCAAATTTTGCAGTGTATGTTTATGAGATAGCCCAAAATAAAATATTACAGCCTACAGTGCATTTAGTAGACGATGGACCGGACAACATCTTAGCATTTCTGGAATATCATGACCATCTCTCAGAAAACCTAAGCAAATCATCTGATTCATGTATTTACCTAAAAGTTTGCTTAATACTTTGTTATTAATGAATCTAGTTAAGTATTATATAAACAGCATAGTTATCAATTTATCTATAATATTATATGGTATTTTCTTTGAACCTCTCCTTTCATTTCTGAACCTTTGATAAACTTGGTATATTTTAAGCATGTTGCTATATTAGAAATGCAACAATTACAACAAGTGAAAAACAGGAGAACAAAACAGGAGATGTTGAATTTTTTATAGGTTTTTATTAAAATGTATTCAAAATTACACAAACTTACAGGCCATCACACAAGCTTAGAGATCACAATACATTGTGCCTTTGGCGTCTGACAGTGAGCAATGTAAACAACCACATAGATGCAGCATTAAGTCACAACTCCATAAAGTTATTATGGTACCTAGTGTACGTGTCGTGTTTTAAATTTGGGTGTACGTGTCACTGTTTTAAGTTTGAATTATTAGGTTCTTATTTTTAAGATATCATTAGATGTTGATTTTTTTAAAAAGTCCAAAACTCAAATGTACCCTCTTCTTGCTGGCACTCTTCTCCATTTGTAATACAGTAAAGAAAGGATGCACATTTTTCTTTATCTTTATTGTTGCATATATATTATGCACACATCGACTTTCTTACACCTTACAGCTCTAGAATAAAATTAATGTTTATCTCCTTATAGATGTTCTGAAATGTACTATCATATTTAATATTCTACTAAAAAACCCAGACTCAGTTTTATGGTGTTAAAAAATCAACCTTTCTCCATTCCTGCCATATTTTGTGATTCATTTTGATAAACAAGGGTACCAAATTTGGTTTATAACCATACGATATTTACTGTAAATGAGCTAAAAATATTTGCAACTGTTTTACTATAATCCATTTTAATTTTTCATTCTTAAAATCACAATTCAATTTAAATACTTTTTAAAGCTAATATACAGGAAAGTTATTACTCCTGTGCTTCTTTTCTGCATCAGTTGACGTTGACTAAAATTCAATAAGTTAAATTTTCTTTAGTAAGGCATAACCTTGGGGCTTTAAATATGATGCTATGTATACATACTAACTTTTTTGTATGAAGGTTAGCACCTGCATACATGATGGCTGTCACAAGTGAATTTTTTTGTTGTTATTTTAAAATTGGTTCACTAATGTCCGTAGTAACTTCACTCATACTACTTGTTATGGTTTGTGTCTAGATGTCCCCTCAAAGCCTCATGTGGTAAGAGATAGCTGGATCTAGAGTGTGTGATTACTGAATTGATCCATTGATCGGTTTGGCATGGTTCTGCTGGGATCAAGGATGTGAGACTAAGATTGGGGGTGGGAGTGCTGACTGCCCTGGAGACAGGTAGCTTAGATAAAAGATACAGGAAGAAGCTAATTAGCTGCTTGCTTGCATTTCCTTGCCTACATTCCTTGCATTCCTCACCTTACTTTGCTGCCGGTCTGCTGCCGGTCTGCCCTGCCGCCCTGCCTCGGACCCAGCGGACTATAGACTGAAACCTCTGCAGACTGTGAGCTAATAAACCTTTCTTCCCCTAACTGTGGGTGTCGGGTATTCTGTCCCAGCAACGAGAGAAAAGTAACTAAAACTGGAAAAATCAGATATCCATTAATTAATGAATGTACAAAAACATAGGATACTTGTTAATGTATGGAATAACATGAATACTACACAGCAATGAAAAGGAAAATATGAATCTTGTAACAATTATGCAAGTGAATACGATAAATTCCATTTCTCTGACATTCCAGAAATCTCTCAATAAGATAAGTTATTGGTTGCAAATGGGAACATGAAAAAGTTCTGGGTGAAGACATATACATTTTGTTTGAAATTCTTGTAAAATGAATGCCTACATTTGTGAAAACTCATCCAACTTTGCATTTTAAGCAATTTATTTTTTCCATTATTTTTTCTGTATAATTTATACAGAAAATTGTTAAATGAAATTTATTTATGGAATCAGATACTAGACCCAATTCCTTCACTCAGAAACAAAGTGCGCTTCCCTTTCCCAAGCTTCAGGTTTTTGTTCTGTAGTATTTAGATAATAGCTCCTATGCTGCTGTATAATGATTGAGGACAGATAATACATACTATTATTTATATAGTGTTATTTTATACATATTTGAGATAAAATACTTAGAGTTGAAGTTCTAACTACATAAATGTGTGTGTATATATATATATTTATATATATAGTAGTGACACTATGATATAATCTTAAAATATACAAATGTTATAGTCATTTTTATTACAACCCGAATGACACAGCCTATTGCTTCACTAGTGTATAAATTAGAATGCTTTTAGCTTTCCATAAGGGCACGAAAATGAGTAAGTAAACTACCGTTTATTTTTCTCATATGACAGGAAGCCCGAGTTTGTTGCTAGAGGCTTGATATTCTTATTCAGAGATGTTGTAGGTTCTTTCTCCTCCATCTTCCTTGAAGTTTTGACTTCTCTCTTCATAGTTATCGCCTCAAGCTTCCGAGATGGCTGTTCTCAAAATCCAGACATCATGTTTCCAAGCAGGAAGAAGGGGGGTGATGAAGAGAAAAAGAGCTCTTGCACCATGCAGGCCATCATCCTAACGTGAGCGAGGCAAAGGGACAGTGTAGGAGCTGGACCATCCACCGGGCTGTGGAGCCCTGCACTAGACTCTAGTGCTACCCAGCCGGGGCTAGAGACCCAACCAGCTCCCGGCAGGCAGACAGAACAAATCGCGACATGAGACTTAGTTCACAGAGGAGGGCAAAGGGGCAGGAAAACAGTGGGGAGCAGTGTGGGGTCGGTGGTCAAGGCAACCTGTCCTAGTTTAGGTGTATTCAAAACTGTAGTGATTTAGGGATCTACAGTAATGTGATATGACAACTTCTCATCTTCAATTCTAGGTTGTTAAATCAAGTATATATGAAAATAACAGCAAGATTAATTTAAGAGAATTTGAAGGAATGAATTGATTTTTTTAAAAGCAAACTGTAATGTAATAGAAAACCAATATGTGGTGGCTGTAAAATGTGCCTGAGTGATCCGTGAGTGGCCTTCCAGGAGCCGAATTGCCGTGGCCCCAGTCGGTGCCCTTAGGAGGCTTTAAGTGCATTCCTGCTGAAGCCCGCTTCCGGCGGCTCCTGAGGGCTAAGTGTGCCTGGAGACTGGCAGGCTTGTTCCTCTAGGGGAAGAAACTCCCCAGAGAGAGGGTTTTGATTCCAAGGATTTAAATTTTTTTCATTGATTGATCTCTGACAGCTTTGCCGAACCTTGCTTAATACTGCACTGCTCCTCTGAACCTCCATGTAGAATTAATTTCCATGGTGGACTGATGGCCATCTCAGACTCCTGCCTCACAGCCTCCTATTTCTGTTCATGGACCTGGCTCCTAATAAATCTCTTGCACTGCTCACCCTATTTTCCAGTCTGCTTCTCTGAGGAGCCAAACTTGCACAGATCTCAGTGAGTTTCCAGTTATGTAAGGCAGTAGACAAATAAAAACATATTCGAAAGGATCAATAAACACACATTGGTCAAGTCAAACCAAGGGGACAGGAGAAAAAGAATGCAATTGAGATGCTCTGCAGTGCAAGGAAAGTAACTGTAGATACTAAGGAACTAAAAATAAAACAAGGCACAATTTTATAACAATACATTTGAAATTATGAGCTTGCTCCAGTGTGAATGCATTTTCATTCATGTATTTATATACTTATTTATTCATTTGTGATGGGGTGTGTGTGTGTGTGTGTGTCCAAAAATCTTCCCAAGCTTATTATGGGCAAAATCTAGTCTAAGCATAAGGTTGGTAAGAGTAAATAAAATAGACAAGAAGGAAAAAATTCTGGCTTCCTGGATTGTAGGTTCTAGTGTGGAAAATAGGCAATAAACTTAGTGAATATATATAGAATGTTTTCTAGTAAATAGTGGTAAGTGCAAAGTAGTAAAATAAAGCAAGGAAGGAATAGGATATATTGTTGACTTGGTAGAAGGCTATGGAAAATTCAGAAAAATTGGCATGGAAGGAATCATTGAAAAGGCGACATTTAAGTAACAACCTCCAAGAAAGAGGGGCTGGGCTTGGTAAATACATTAATTTATCAGGGAAAGTGCATTCAAGGTAGAGAGAACTGCAAAATGTCGAAAGCCCGAGGCAAAAACACATCCATATATTTGAGAAAAAGCAAAGAAGTTAGTGTCTTCACAGAGAAAACTAGGGGGAAGTGAATGCTGTAGAAATTTAGGTGACAGAGTCAGATTATAAAGATTGTAGGTCCTGAGAAATTACTGAGGAGGAATAGTGATATGCAGTCTCTATTCAGCAGTACACTGGTGACTTCTGTGTTGAAGCGAGTTTGCACAGGACCAAAGGCTATACCACGGAAATAAGTCAGAGGTTCCTCTGTTGTTCTTGAAGAAGTTGAGGTGTATTGTGGCAAAATGAGGGTAGTACAGGTTTTGGTAAGTAGCCCTACCTTAATAGGTGTTAAATTTCATTATGATGCAGTCTGACAAACTTTACATGGGAAGTATAAAGGGGAAATTTATCATATTTGACCCCTTTTCCCCTGAGCAAGCACACACGTAAAACTTTTATTCATTGATTTGAAGACTGAGATCTAGAGAATGGGGTCTTCAGAAATGAATTTTGGCTAGGTGCAACTTTCTTTTTTGGGGGGGTGCAACTTGAGATTCTCTTTTTAGATATCCAAGGGAAGCTTCAAGAAGAACTTTTACTTGTAAGCACAAGGGCCTGAGTTCGATCCCTGGCACCACCAAAAAAAAAAAAAGAACTTTTATCTAACCAGGTTTAGGGTTCGGAGGAGAAGGTGCGCTGAATATTTTCTTGAGAGTCAGTCTCATACTTATGTCATAAGACATGCGTGGTGCCTCAGAGAAGTATACAGATGTAAAAGAGAGACAGACAGAGAAAGTGTCCGAGGAATGAGACCCGGTATTCAGAAAAAGCGGCCTGGGAGGTGAGGAGGAAGAGGCAAAGCGAAGTTTGCAGCAGACCGCAAAGGAGGAGACCCATGCGTGTGCGGTGTCTCCAGGGAACTGGGGTTCTGTGGGTGAGATAGTCACGTGGTAAGCATGGCTGATGAGCCACATCGGCCAGCCACGGAGAGGCGGGCTCGAAGGCAACCGATGGTGAGTGATTCACAGCATTTTCAGTGAGACGGCGGAAGCAGAGTTCTGGGAAAGGGACTGGAGACGATCTGTGGCAGTGGTTCGGCAACTTTTCCTGACAGAATGGTAAGGGACAGACCAGGAGCTGGAGAGGACAGTCAGGGCAAGGAAATATTCTTAAGGGATACTTGATAGCTTATTTTAAGTTACTGAATAATGATTCAGAGAAGCAGAAATCCACAGAAAACGAAGACAAGTGATTTCGACAGCAGTGTTTCCAAGTGAAGAGGGAGAAAAAGGATGAACATGAATACTAGATGCTGGAGCGGAAGCACTGACCACCCGCTGTCTGTCCTTCCAGATGCTGACGTCCTGCACAGCCACAGAAGACCCCACACGAGGAAGCTTCTTCCACGGATGTCTGTGGTGCTGCAAGGAAGCTCTGCTAAGGGTAGGCGTGACCGGTGTGTGGCGGGCTGGAGGGTGCAGGAGTCACGCCTGCATGGACGATGTCCAGCAGAGCTAGTCTGTGGCTCGGAGTCCGGCTACCGGGTGTTCCGGGAACACCATTCTGAGGCACTTTCCACAAGCTTGTGTGGACGCTGGCCAGATCGGCCGCATGTGGCCAGAGTGGTCACCAGCTCTTAAAATGCCTTCATTGACATTGCTTTTTCACTCTGCTACTTTCCCACTCCTTTAATTTCTTTCTTATGATCACCTTCCAAATACACTGTCAAGAGGTGAGTCTTGGTTTCAGGGTCCGCTTGGGGGCCAAAGAAAAGCTAATTAAATTCATACCACGACTTTACTCTAAAAGTGAGGACCATTTGTGGATAACACTGGAGATGTGCAGAATGTGGACACAGACACACGTAGGATGTCAGCACGGAGGTTAGAGGTTGTGGGAATTCTCTTCTCATTACTTCTATTTTCTCACTGAAACAGGAACAGGCAATATGCTGGGTACGAGCATACGCTCAAGTGTAGAGGAAAGAGTATAATATATAAACAGCAACTAGAACAGTGGTGTAAATAACAGATTAGTTAAATACAATCTAATTTCTGGGCTATATAAAGCACCCACTCATACCTTTGAACATAATCCAATTTTTGTTTTCTTTAAGCCTGAGCTGGTTATTCTTGTGGTACAGAATAATGTAGCGTAATTCCAATCTAATATCTACCTTTCCATATCATTTAAAAACTCTCAACTATATTTATAACTGCTTTGGATTTATCCCTCACATCCTCAAATCTCTGATTGAAGGGAAGAGAAAGAAGAAACTGCTTAAAGAGTTGTTTAAATCAACCCTCTTAACCCAGTCAGTGTACTGGAACTAATATGAAAGAAAAAATGGGGAAAAGTAGAATGTTTGTCTTGTATGAGAAACCTGATATATAAATAAAGAGCAAAATAAAATAGGAAGTAGGGAGATCTTTTTCAAATGGGAGGGGGACCAAGGTATGGAGAGCAGGGCGGGAAAGGGGAAGAAAAAAAGGAAAAAAAAATCAAAATAGAGCTTTTGCAAGTAAGAAGGAAACCAAGAAATAGAAGGAGCAGGGGGACATGAAAGGGGTAGAGCCAACCAAAATAGAATTCAGAAGTGTTATGTATATGTAATCATTATGTACTGTAAACATGAACTAATAAAACATAAATAGAAATAAAAGTCAGAAAAAGTAAGAGCACCAGCAACTACCTGGATTTAAATTTTAATAGAAGTACCTTTTTATGTGGCAACACTTGTGGAAGCTGTTGTATTTCTTCCATGTATTTTATACAGAAATGCAACTGACAATCCTATAAAAATGTATATACAACTACAAAATTTTAGTGGAATTATACAGTAAATATTTGTTTTTATGCTTACAAATTTGTGCTTCTCTAGGTGTGATTCGGTTTTAGATGAAGGCCTTGAGAGCTAAGATATCTCTATGAAATCTTAGGGGCTCACTTAGCAGAAGTCCTTCCTATGCAAGAGACTAGAAAGAGGAATGGAGAGAATTATATCTTGACTCTTGAAGCATTAAGCAAGTCACGTGACAGCAGCCATGAGCACAGGAAGGGAAGAAGAATTGGTATTTATAATTAGTTCAATCTACCGCGTGACTGACAGTACCTCTTATAACATTTCATTCGATTCAGACCTAACAATGAATTATACGTACAGTTATGTCGAGGGTGATGCTCCTCGGGATAGGCAGCCTATGAAGGCCGTCCATTCACAGCTAGGTCAGAGCCTGACATAAAATTCAAATTCAGTAAATATCTGCAGATTTACCATCAGTAGTTCATTTTTAGACATGTCGAGAAAATTGGATTAGGAAATTATGCAGCGGGGGAGAACTAATTATAAGCAGATATAAATTTATAGCTAAATATTATTTATGATGCAGAAGATGGATGGAAGTCTTTAGTGGTTGCAGTACAAATTAAGTTTAAGAACATATAGATGCTAAGGAAACTTGCAGTAGAACTAAGGGTTTACTTCAAAGTGTAATTTTTCAAGAAAAAAATCAGAAAGAAAGGAAGATAGGAAAGATGCAAGAGAGGAAGAAAGAAGGAAGGAAGGTAGGGAAGGAGGAGGATGATAGGAATGATAGGAAGAAAGTAGTGTGTAGTAACTGTGTTCTAAGAATTGGAATTAGTTTTGTTAAATGAGTGTTTTCACTTTTTTGGGCACATTTTGTCTAACAAATATGTAAAAATTTTACTTTAACAGATTTAGGGAAATATTACATCTTCCTACTTTTTCTTATATATTACTGTCTCAATTTTGATTAGTTAAAGATCTTAAGCACCTGTTAAAAGAATTAAGCAGGGCTGGGGATTTATTTCAGTGGTTAGAGTGCTTGCTAGTGGTTCAAAAAGTCTGTAGGTAGGGCTGAGGCTACAGCTCAGTGGTAGAGTGTGTGCTTTGCATGTTCCAAACTCTGGGTTTGGTCCCACCACTGCCATTAATTTTTTCAAAAAATTTGTAAAGAATAACACAAAACAAGTAAAAATGACCCTATTTTCTGTGGCTCAGCAATGTATCTTCATATGGGAGCCCTGTAATGTTTGTGTTTACTATACGTGAGGCAGGGACTACCAATCAGACCTTTCCTAACTCTGGTTTACGGGCTGCCTGTGCATCCATGTCTTCCTCAGCGCTGACCTGGGAGGACACAACCTGAGTTCCTCTCTTCCAATTTCCACAACCGTGTCTTCCCTCTGAAGAATGTTCCCTTCCAAGTTATCTCTAATAGTAATGGATAGGCATAATATTCTTTCTTTGTTAATTTTAAAATCAGTGTGACTTGTACTTCCCTATTTTGAAGTGTTTCTGGTAATAAAAATGGTATGGTATTAACTGATGCCTATTTTAAAGAAGTCACCTTAACAACCAGAGGCAAACAAAGTGTGTCTATTGTGGAAGTATAGATCAGCTTCAGCACTAAAAACCGCGCCGTTTAGGAAAGACCATCAATACATGTGCTATTAGTATATGGCAACTATAGTTACTGAAAAAGCTAAAAAAAGTTTAGGGATTTTTTTTTTTCTTTCTAAGCTAGGGAACAAATCTGGTAGAAATTTGAGAAAAAAAATCAGACTAAATCAGTGGTCCTCAACTGGAGATGTATTTCTCCCGAGTCCCAGGCAGCATTTGGCAATGTCCACACGCATTTTTGGCTGTCACAGCTGAAGAAGGTTGGGCAATACCACTGGCACTAGTGGAGCACAGCCCAGCGAGGCTGCTAAGATGCAGTGATCAGACACAACAGAGAATTATCCAGCCTCAAATGTCAACAGTGCAGATTCTGAAATATTCTGGCACTTAATATAAAGAAAGTCAACATTCAGAGCTATAATAACTTCAGTCTCTCGACTCAGACTTTAACCAGATTGACTGTCTATAAAAAGAAAAAGTACATCCTTCAGAAAGAGTGTTGATGACTCTCGGTTCCATAAAATTGTAAAATCTTCAAATGCCAACATTGTCAATGACTACAAACAAGGTCGAAAGGACCTGACCTTAGATGCTAGATACCTCTACTGCTATGTCACTCCTCTAGGGGAAGAGTCAGCGGATATTTCCCAGAATCATTCAGTTTATGTAACAGACTTCCATTGCTCCCAACTTATTTTCACGTTGCCCATTAGCTTCCCACGGATGCTTGGTTACCATAAGGCAAAGCAGTATTCATCATGTGTACTCTGGTGTTCTGGTTCCAATTTAAGGACATAATGTTTCCTTTGAATTGCGTCTGTTTCCATACATATTTTGCCATTTTATTAGCAGTCTTAGGGACATATTTTTGTGTCTTTTAAAAACTATTGTTTTAGTAATCGTATAAGTATTTTGCAAATGATGGAGTCCATTGCCGAAGACTGCATCTAGTCTGCAAAAGCTGAACCACTCACGCTTTTGTAACTTTACTGCTAACATCAAACTCTGGGATGTTCGAAGTTCACCCACAAAATAAATTTCAAAATTTCATCATTTCGAGAGATAGAGTTAATTGTTCTTTAATTTCACCATCTCTTAATTGGTCATTTTCCTCAAGTTTCTACCAGGTCTTTTAAAAATCTATTTATATATATACATATATATATATATATATATATATATGTGTGTGTGTATATACACACACACATTTATATACACATATATATACACACACACATTTAAATCTGTTTATATATATAAATTAATTATATATTAAAATAAATTTAAAAGATCTATATATATTCTATATTTTTAAAAAGATCTATATATGTGTGTGCGTGTATGTATGTGTAGTAACATATGTATTCTTTGCTGGTTTCAGGGAAAAAAAGGATCTTATATTTTTAGTGATTTTTTTAAAAGGCAAAGATATTAATGTGCACAGATTTTCTGTTCCAAAAAATTTCTTTCCTTATAGAAGGCATATAAGATTCCTTGATATTAATTAAGTTGTTAAATATCTCAGAGGCATTTATGTCAAAATGGGTAATGACTTCACAGGTACATAATTATGTTAAGCTTTTTCTGAATCTAGTGTCTACCAGGGACTTGTTCATTTTGGAAAAATAAAATTCAAATGAAGATGGCTTACATAAGTATTACTTACTATCGTTGAACAATATCTCCTGCATTTTACCATCAGCTAGTGAAAAGTACATCTACTTAATTTTATTAGTAAATGATTTCGTACTATCTCCCCACATTGAAAACATCTAATTAGAAGACAATAGCTTCTAACTTTCAAGGTAATTTCAAGTGTGTTTACCACTTGTTAATTTTTAGATAATGTAAGAAGGACTTTACAAGAATTTTCCAGAAGCAGCTGAAAAAGCAACATCTTCAAATATTTAGTAGCTAACAGAAACCATTTCCTTAGCATTCATTAAAAAAAAATTCTAAAACTGTTAGAAGTTGACAGAACCATAAAACAGCAATAGTTTCTGTCATGGCATTTCGGTGAATGGTGGAAAATCGCATGTAAAGGTCATCTTCAGTGTGTGAAGCCATCGCATTCTTTTACATTCTCTCACAAATTAAAATAGTTTGAGAACTCTACTATGTAAACTTATGATTTTAAGGAGCATATCATAATATGGGTTGTTTGTTTTTTGTTTCCAATATTAGCTAGATAAGGAAAAAAAAAACTTGTACATAGTAACTTCTTGTAGATGAGTCCCTCCCTATAGATCTTATGGAAGGAGGAAACAGTATAGTAACAGAATCCACAAGTAACACAATATTGAATTCCAGGTGAGCAGCTACATCTTCCTATAGGTGCTTTAGCCCACGTGGTGGACATAGGTCAAAACAAGGGTAGATCTTTCTGGTGGCGCTTCCCTTGGAGCAGCAGCCTCAGAGAGCAGTCCTTGATAGCTTGGTCTCTCCACCTTGAGAAATTGGAGGCAACTCTCCGTATCCCCAAAGCACCCAAGTTCAGAGCAGACCCAGATGTAGAGGCCCCAAAGCCAAATTAGGAGATGTCAGACTGTACTTCCATGACCCCATCTCTCTAAAGAGACTTCACAGCTGATTCCATTGCCTCTTGCTGCTTTATTGCTGCCAACATCGAAGTCCTCATTTATCATTTAGCTTTTTATATACCGCTTGACCCCATCCCTCATAGTTTTCTGTAAGTCTTTTGATTCTCTTTCATGGTCTTCTATTCTTTTCTCTCTCTCCAAAACACTTGCACCATGGACTCATGGACTTCTGCCCTTTTAGGGCAGTCACTCTTACCCTTTTCGTGGTCACAGTGTCGCAGTGTGGCTTGCCTTAGCTGACCCTCATTATCTTCTGCAAAAAATCGCTTCCCTGGGCTTCACAAGGTAGACTTGTTTTTTTTTCTATTCAGATGAAACATAGAAAGACAGAGACTTTTCCTCTTGCTTTCATTGCCATTCCTGGCAGTCATCTCTTTTATTTCCTTTCCTCAGTATCTAAGGACAGCAGCCCCTTATGACCTACATAACATCTTAAAATTGTATTTATATGAATCCCTCTGTTCCCAATAACTTGTCCACTATCGCTTAGTTACCTTTGCCCTTACCATGCCTGGAAGTTACTACTACTGGACCATGTGCACCAACTCTAAAATCCCCATTTTTCACCTGCGTTTTGCAGTTTCCTTTCACACTCTTAATGATCTTTAAACAACATTTAGAACTTTCGGAAGCAGCCAATGCATCGGCTCCACCGACTCATGAGTTTTTACTTTGTCTGGTCATGTTTATATCATTCCTTGTCCATCTTCAGTTTCATGAGCCACCGTGTGCTTAGGGCAGCACTAACAGCAAGCCCAAATAGAGCCTGAGTAGAAGGTGGGGATCCCCCATGTGGTCCCGAGTTATAAACCAGCACAGGCCTGACACTCCAGAACTGCTCCCACTCTGGGTGACTGCAGGATTCTCAGCAAATAAAACCTCAACAGGCCATGAGTGTGATGGTGGAGGGGGGATGAATTTGGATCCAACAGTATGGCCAATATAGAGCACTGAGAAAGCACCAACTATTTCTCATTAGATATGATAGAAAAATCTGCCCCGATGTATCCAGAGTAGAAGGGAAATAGGAAATAATTTTAAACAATTGAGAAAAAAAACTCATTCCACATTATTTATAGGGCAGAATACAAAATGTATACAAATAAATACATTTGGCTTTAACACTGAATTACATAAGGATGATGCATTGTGTTTTATTTATCTCAATAACTGACGTATGTTTGAAAATTAAAACAAGACAAAATGAAAAATAAAACATGAAGCAAAACGAAGCCAGTGGGCTAGAAACTTCTTTCGATTTCCATAAATCTTAGGAAAATTATGCTAGTACAATTTCAGAACAAAAACAAATTATGCTATCATAATTTCAAAACAAATTGTACTTTAAAGACATTAAGATTAGTAAACTAATATTTAAATTTGTACAGGGGCAAATAGAAGAATAATAGGTATAAGTAACACATTGTATATTAGTATTATATACGTAACTACCAAGGGAAATAAGCATCAAAATACAGTTTAAGTCACTATGGTCACTATATGTAATTATATAGTTACTTATATATAAATAATTTCAATTTAATAGTAAGTGTGCTATCATAATTATTTTCAAAGTAATCACAATTTTTTTGTTATTGTATTAGTTGATTTTCCTTTTCTTTATTTAGTTCCTAAGAATTTCTTCAAAACCAAACAGCCTGTTACATGTTTTGCTCTACTAAGTGGTAGAATTATAATATTTCAATTACTTTCTTTAAACTACAAACTTACAAAGTGTGTGACATATGATTTTTTCACGATTGGC